>JAVXUL010096029.1:0-21090 GCA_035590515.1 Trichilia minutiflora | reverse complement strand
TTGCACCCGTGCAAGCCTCTATCATACGTTCTGTAAGAAATTTGTTTTACTGCATTGATTTTATATTATCGTTTTTTATTTGTATTTATATACTGTGACTGTGATTGTTGTAGTTCCAACAGCAGCTTGTTCAATCGGTGAAAGAGACTGGAATTACTGGATTTCCAACGTCTCACAGTAAACGGCGTTCTCATTTTACGGATGAATCTTTGTTGAAATTGTTCAGACAGAGGCTGAATTTATTTGAAAGGGAGCGAAATTCAGTCTTATCAGTCGTAAGCAAGATTTGTATCACGTGAGATGAATCACAATTAGCTATGAATTTTAGCAAAATACGTTGAGGTCTTTCTGCGGATGATTCCTATTGCTATTAGAGTTTGGACCTGTGTTTTCTTAATGTCGATAAATAAACAAATAAAATTAAGATTCAATAAGGTTATTACATTTTGTAAACATCGGGTAACCGGGTTTTGCAATCATAATTCATCGGCAAGTTCAGTAAAATGGGGGGGCGTCTTTAATTGGGGTAATCAAGAGAAAATGCCAATTCAGAAAGCGAAAGAGTGGCAGATTGTAAACCGCCCACTGATGGGCGATGGATCTAGAAAAATAGCCAACAAACGTCTTCATGGAAAATCTTTTGAAATGGCAATGCCAATGCTGATAATGAATCGTTCTTGGATCAATGCCAGGCCAATATTGGAACATTGAAGCAGAATGGGAATCAGAAACCCATCCAATATCCTTTTATATAATGTAACAGTTCTTAATGAAATGTCAACAGAATTTCTCAATTTAAACCTTTCATCCTAGACGTCTAAAGCTGAACCGAAAGACAACACAAATGGTCACTCAACTAAACCTTGTATCCTCTAGTGGCAGTCAGTCAAAAAACAAAACTTTCTTTTTTACATATCCCATAATCAAAAAAAGGTTGTATTGAAAAACAAGTTCCAGAAATTGCTAAAGCTGAAAAGACTCCTGAATTAGTTTTCAATAAGATCTAACATTTTAACTCACTGTACAATTCCAACTCTCTGCCCCCTCTTAAGTCTCAACCCACATTGTCTTTAGGTGATTCTTCCTCACCAGACATTCGGGTGGGACTACTGGGCTGGGAAACTCCCTGAAACTCTGTATGCTCAATACTACTTTTTCTCTCGGAATTTTCAGATTCTCCGTTACCTCCTGAGGCAGCAACTTCCTGGGGGACAAGGGATGATAATTGCTCTTCTTTCAGAACATCAGTATCTGAAGATCCCTTAAAAGCTGGTGAAGATTTTTCTTTGTTACCAAGATCATTGCTAGAACTACTAGGTATCAGCCATGTAAACTGCAAATTGTGGCCTTGCCAGCATTTACCATTTAGAAATGCCCTCTCAGCAGCACTGCGGGTTGTAAAAGTTATCCAAGCTGAGAATTTTTTTGATGTATCTGAATCATTACCACCTTCTTGGACTTCACCATCTTCCAACTCAACAGTAGAAAGATCACCATAGGATGAGAAATGCTCGTTCAAGACAGCAACCTAGAGGCAGACAGGCTTTAGTACAGCTTTCATTGGGTGCATATATATACATATGGGCATGAGATACTGATCCTAAAAAAACGATTATATAAATGCATTTATCCAAAAATAAGAGCATTAAAAGGGAATTCCTGAAATTAACAAATTAATTTAGTCCTAAGATACATGAAGAAAATATTTCTCAAAGAATGCTCGTTTCAAAAGGCAATCAAATATATGCTCCTATCTTATATCTCTAATAGACTGAAGCAAGAGCACCAGGCCAATTTAGCCATTGCAATTAGGTGCTAAACTGAAGTCTCAAAGACCAAGTTTAAAAGGTTTCCTAGTCCCTAAGAAACTCTACACTGTTCCTCAAATTATGCCTGAACAATAAAGGCAGTCAATTGATTTCTTCATGTATTTATCAATAGACCGTGATTAATATCAAGGTTCTTCTCAACTATAAAGTGCCCCATGCATAGACATACATATTTAAATCTTTGACAATACTTCTCCCTTGCCCTTTATAAATTCACATTTGTGTTCTGTCATCGATTTCTTCGTGTGTTTATCAATAGACTATAATTAAGATCAATGTTCTTATCAACTATACATGTGCCGGTGGGCATACACAAACACATTTAAACCTGTAACAACAGTTCTCCCTTGCCCTTTATAAATTTAAATTTGTATTCCAAGATGATAGAACATAAAACTATCCCATGCATTCTCAAAGGGAGCCTTAAATACCTTTCTAAAGCTTCACTTTTAGAGAACTGACAAAAAAGCAATACCATGTCATAATTTCCAGGTATGGTTTACGGTTCAAAAATCTTCAGAGACTATCCAACAAAAAAGTAGTAACTCAATCATTTAGCATGGTGCAAAATGCATGTTGTGGACACCATAAACACTAAAGCGGGGAGTGGGGGAGGGACAGAAATAGAGAGATAGGACTTACATCTGCAAAACCTGCTGGTAAAGGTGGTATAATTCTAAATGTGGTGGGTCGGTTATCCAATTTGTATCTATTCATAAAAAAGGAAGGCCCTCCAGGTGCTAACGGACCAATCTGCTGCTTGAAGCTTTTAGATTCCTGCAACACCGTGGCTGTGTTTAATTTCTGACTATGGGACACAATATTGTCCGCTAATTTGTTCTTGTCTGCCATCACCTCAGCACGTGGTGATGCTACAGAAACAGCAGGATCAGAGGACCTTGCTGTAGTTTTTGAAAGATCAGTTGCTATTCCCATTTTAAGCCTCTTAGCAGCTTGCCCTGACACCACCTCATCCTTGATTCCTGTAGCCTGCAAAACGTAAATTTTAAGAATAGCCATTGTACAGAGATGATATCTGTATTAGTACATAATCAATAGTTTCACAAACAGAAAAGAAGTCAAGGATAGCCATTGTACAGAGATGAGATCTGTATTAGTACATAATCAATAGTTTCACACACACACTGTAACAAGACTAGGGATATATTTGGGATTGAGTTGCTGTCGCTTTGAAGCCACAACAATAGTATAAAAGGTGAGTGGATCCTACTAAAAGTTGGTATTTACCAAACACTTTTTCAACTTTGCTTTTAAAAGTTAAGTGGAAGCTAGCAGTACCAAACGTACACTAACTCTTTCGGTTTTCAGGATTTAGGTGTCATTATTAAGCAAGTAACTAAGCAAGTACTAAGAAAGTAGTGATACAGAGGATGCGACTTCCCAAAATGAAAGCCAACTAGACTACAGGCATAATACTGAACAAATAAAATCATTAAAATATATATCTAGAAAATGTAAAGGTAAGGATAATCAGTGTTACTTGTTTCTCTAATTTGTTGAGTTTACGGCGGAAGTCATTCCGCTTCTGATCCAGTAATTCTTGCTTCTTTCGGAGCTCCTCTTTCAACTGCTCTAGACTGTCCATCTTCTTTTGTACTGGAGGTGGAATCTTGGGACTATTTGTGAAGACAGGTTTGGGATGATCAGTGGCTGACAGAGAAACATCAACATCAGTAAGAATATTACCACCTTTCAGAGCAGCAGACTGAAGAATATTATCTTTCATTTTATTGGCAACAGAGGAATGAGCTGGAAGGGAAGCAGTTGTCAAGCCATTAGAAGTCCCATATATTTTACTGCCACTGCTCATGCCATCATCTGGTATGCTGTCACGATTAGCCCACCAAAGCTTGATAAAGCGATTACCCATAACAGCATCAGGAGATTTTAGAGCAGCTTCTGCCTCTTCTCGTTTGGAGAACTGGACAAAAGCTCGTTCACTATTTAAAGGAATATAAACATCAACAACCTCTCCAAACTTTCGGAAATGAGAAAGAAGAGCCTCTCTCCTGTTGATTTTTTGGGGAATGTTGTTGACAAATAGGGTGCGGAGAGCCTTTTGAGACGGTCTCCGGATATTTCGCATACTCACATTCTGTATCTTGGTAGATGATGCATCCATAGCTTTATGATTAGCATCCCCTTCAGTAATCTGCTTTCCTCTGTGGGAAATACCTTCGGGGCTGAGCAATGTCTCCTTATCTTCCTTGTTTTCATTCTCAAGAAAATCTGAGGAACTTGACATTGCATTAATTTTCTCTTTCACATTTGCTCTATTTTTTAAACCACCAATTCTGCCCCAAACAGACTGACTTGTATTCCGTGAAACATTGGTAGTCCCAGCATTTCTCATAGGAAGTTCATTATCAGCACTATCACTTGCCCTTGCATAATGACGGTTAGAAGAATCATTGTTAAACAAGGATTCATTTTCATCATTAGATGAATGTAGTGCTGCAGGGTAGGATGTTTCTAGACCATTGCTATTCCACAGGGGTTGATCTGGATCATACAAATCAGCACCTGCAGCATCAGAATTAGAATATGCACCATTTAAGCCCAATTCATCATCAGTCACTCCAGGCTGGTTACCCCTGCTATGCACTCCTTTGCTACTCGTCAATGTGGTTGAAGGAGCACCCACTGAAGATAGACCTCCAGGTCTAGCAGGTGTTGCCAGTAGTGGTGCACTTGGCAGTGGAACAGTGAGGTTAAACTGCGAGAGGCTCTGTAAATCACAAAGCAACAGATTTGATAACTTATAACAATTGAATCTACAATCAAACAAAAGAGAAGGCTGATTTGGAAGAAATGAAGTATCAAAGCCAGGAGGTATCCAAGCATGCAATTTAATTTTCAAACCAGTAAATGCATTATATATTCTTTAATTGTGAAAATTTTACACAAGATGCATAAAATGATACCAATTAGAAAATCAAATCTCCTTTGAGCCATTTCATCATTGACAACAGGAAATCAAGAAAATGGCTGAGAACAATCCAGTTGCAGAGTATTCTGCTCATCCAATAGCTTGTCAAGCAACAAATGTGATCCTTAAGCACAAGGAAATCAGTTGTCTACCAGGGAAGCCCCATCATCCAAGGGCTTCTCCTCAAGTTAACCGTTCAAATGCTATTAACCATGGAAGAAATAGAAGGAGCTAAACAGCTGAAAATAAAAGCGTTAGATGCCGGCCACAAAAGCCAATGGCATATTCAATGCATGACTCGGCATATTATAAGTGTCTGCAAGCAAATATAAGCAGCCTTGGATGTAAAAGTATCATAAAAATGTTATGCACGAAAAGAATATCAAGAATAATAATAACGAAAAACAGGTCAGTTATCCAATGTAAACAAATTTAAAACAAAACACGAACCCTGCCTCTGATGCATGTGTAGCCTGATCCATTAAGATTGATATAACCAAATATCTAGCAGGTGTTGGACAAGAAATAGGATAGATGAAAAAAGATTCTAATAGACATGCATCCCCAAAAACAAGTCTATGACTGGTCTGAGTGAGATGCACAGGACATGTTTTTTCATTTAGCCAAAAGTTTACTTCAACAGATAATTAGATCACAATAATAATAATAATAGCCAAGTATCATAGAGGGCAATAGGTCATCCAAGTCCCAGGAACAAAAAACAACATTCTCAATACCCATACCTGAACATCTTCAACAACAATACGATTGACACCATGCTCCATCGGGCACATGTCCCCCCTTAGACAAAATCCACGCTCCTCAAAGTCTCTACATCGTTGGCGAGCAATGCCCATATTTAATGAAGAATTCAATGGTGGTCTAAGTGTGCGTTGCAAACCAATGGGATGGAGTGTCTCTAAGCCACCATTTGGTACTCCTGGTCCTGGAATTAATCCAAATGCACTCCATGATGCACTCTGAGAATTTGAAACACTAGGTATCCCCCTTCCGGTAAAGAGACTCGATGCCATTGATGCTGGCTGAACCATTTGAGAAGCAATATCAATTGAACTGAACCTAGAATCACGTTGGTTCCAGGAACCAGAGTCCCTTCCGCTACCTCGTCCAGGCCCGAGGTCCCCATAAAATGTTTGGTTTGGCCTTATTCTTTGATTCAAATCCAAAGATGTTCGGGATAGCGATGGTAAACCAAGGTGTCTTCTTTCAAACTTTGCTGTGAGGTCTTTCTCTAGGGGAGAAATGTTATAGTTTCTCCAGGATTCACTTGCTTGAGATTCATTTTCCCTGAAAGGATGACCATTTTGCAGAAGTTTATTGTACTTTCTGTAAGGTCTCGTATATACTTTATCCAAAGCATCTCTCTCCAAAGATTGAGACCGTGTATCCCGCCTACGATGCTTATGGTTGCGATCATCATCATCCTCATCACTGAGTTCCTTCTCTCCATGATCACTGACACAATCTGGAGGAGAAAGACTTGATCGCTTGGGAGATGAAGCTTTTAGCTCCATTTGATTCTTTTGAAATATAAAGAATGTTGGTTATTGCATTAAAAGTTCGAACTCTGACCAAAAACAATAATTAAACCGTTTTGGCTGCCTGGAAGAATTCAGCAACTAAAGCATAACCTGAAGACAAGAAAGAGAATTAAGGTAGGCAACCACAATATAAACTGCATTTATGGATAAACTTTTTATGCAAACAAGAACAATCAATGTTTTTCATGCATTACATTGACATCAATGTATGTCCATGATGATAAAAGCATACAAGAAAAGCGAAATATTGAGATAAGTAAACTACAGACCATCACATTCAATAAAATACAAGGTGTGACACAATGACAATAAAAGGATTAAGAATAATGAAATAAGAAAACATCAAATTAATAAGGCCACATAGACACCAAATTACACAAATGCCTAGCAGAAACAGATGTTAACTTCATCAAACAACCAGATACAAATCCCCACTCTCCCTGCAGCCCAAGCTGCCAGGTTTGTAACTAACACATGAAAGTCAATAATCAGAGATCACACTCCTATTGTCTTTTATGATATATATATAAAAAAATAAAAGACTGGGTTGAGAAACAATATAACAATCCTCTCTCTTTCTCCATGTCTCACACTTATTTCTCCACCAGACATGTCTAAAACAAATCAACCACTATTTTTTACCAGGTTGTTTAACAGCTGCACACTGACAGAGAGCTATTAGTAGAAGTTAAGGACTTCTAAAAGTAATTAGACTCCAGTAAAGTTTCCAGAATAGAAATGAAACCATTTATGTATAAGCAAAACAAAGTGCCCATCAAAACGCTAAAATTGGGAAATCTGATTATGTAAATAGAAGGGTGGCTGGGAACTTTACACAAGATCATAGAAAGGGTAAGAACCATTTAAAATTATATAATTATTAGCGTATCATAGAGCAATTATCTAGTTAAAAATTGTGGTAAATAAATCCATAGATAAGATAATTACCTATAAAGATGTACTTGATTCTAAAATGGAAAAAAAAAAAACATCTAAAACTCTTTTTCAGAATCCATCAAAAATATATAAGTCATAAATTGTTATTGTCTTAAAGGTTTTCAAGAAAATAGTTTTTGAGACTCAGTGTGCTGTGTATAAGGAAAATAACACATGACTATATAACTTAGCAAGGATAGTCCAACATATTAAATCAATAAATAACAACTTTAAACAGACTAAGGAATATTCATTAAATGAAAAAAAAAAAAAAAAAGATGAGATACAGAGGTGTAGTTTGTGTCCAAAAAGATAAAAAAGATAACAATAAAGGAGTGGAAACAATCTGTATAAGACTTATCCATAAACCCAAATGAGTATTCATCCATCCCTTAGCCAACAAATATTCTATAGAAAATTAACTCAAAAGCCCTTCCCAATTGACACATTTGAAGTAATAAGATCAGCCTTGAAATATGTTTCTAACCGAAGCACAAAATGATGGAATAAATAACAATTAATAACCTAGTTTTTATATCCCAAGGAGGTGGCTTTTAAACAATAATACAAATATAGCACGTTTCCTCAATCGGTGTCATATAATCATCATTGTTTCACTCAGATATGAAATTGCAAGAAGCAAGATTTCTTCCTGAATAATTCTACACAGTCACATGTCAGATATACTCCTTTATTAAATTTTCTAAATAAAACCTCCCACGTATCATTCATTGTGTTTCTGCTTTCCAAGTTATTCTATGCATTCACTTAGAAATTCAGCAACTAGGACACAATTCAATCTTTTCATATGCTTCAGAAAGTTCTCTTCCTTATTTACAGCTAATTCTACTCAAAAGAGGCAGACACTTATAGCTAATAAATGCAAATGTTCAAAGATCTCAGCTCATATCATGCTAACTCAAATGTCACAGACACCTATACAAGTGTTACTAATTCGTAAAGGTAGACTGAGTACCTAAATTAAGCCCTGGTCCAAAGCTTAGGAACTTCAGCCTGAAGCACTACCCTACTCAATCTTTTTTCATGTCATTTTCTTTGCAGATGAGATCAAAGCAACCCAATGTGTCATACAAGTGGAGAAAGCTATATGCCACAATCACAAAGATGCCTAGGATACAACCAAACACCCATGTTCGCAAAATGAAAGAGCCAAAAGGAATGATACTTATGGAAAACAGTTCATCCTCAAATGCAATAAACTCCTTGGATACTGTCAGAAACTTCCTATCTATTATACGAATTTTACCTCACAGTTCATTCGATACCAAATACCAGTAAAATATCAACACCTTTGACTCCTTTTAAACACATGACACAATTTCGGAAATGATGATAAATAAATGACAATAAAAACATCTCTACTACCGAACATGTATTTTCCTTTAATAATTTCCTCAATTGTTGGCTAGACATAATATGATTCGAATATACCAGCATGACTGCAATTACCATAAATATCTACAATCAAAACATTACTACATCACTGATAACCAAAAAAGGATTTTCCATACTAAACTTGAGCAAGAGGCACCAAATTAAACCGGAAAGTTTCTTTCAAATGTCAGTAAACTAAAGTTTAAACAGGAGAAACAAGCGTGAAAACACTAACAGCTTCATCATGGCCATTTGAACTTAATTAATGGCAACAAAAATCTGTTACTCCATGGATCACTAAAATGAAATTCGACTGTTGAGCAATAGTCTCTAAACTACTTTAAACCTCAATTTCCCAAAAGAAAAACATTCAAAACACAAATTAAACTGAAGCATTCAACCCTAAACTAAAAGCTGAAATTCAACGAAATGGCGCATACATACACATACATAAATATGAACTATCAAAATAAGATAACAAAACTTCACGAACCATTCAATAAGGCCAATAATTTAGGTTTTCCACAATAAATAATGAAATAACAAATAAAAGAGAAAAACAAGCAAATAATATATATACACAAGCACACATCTTACAGAATATTCTAGAATAATTGAGTGAAGAACGCCGTCAACACTCTCATTCAATTAGAAATTGACAGAACTTCTCTCTTCAACTCAGATAAATGTAATTAGAAGACCGTGTGGGGCATTTGAATAAAATTAATAGCCGCAGAGAGGAGGGGCAGGATCGTAAATAACGGGGAAAACGATGGGGGAATCTGGCTGAGCAGCCGAGAAAGAGAAGGCTTTTGGAGAGTGGGAATTACGAATTGTTTGTTTGTTTGAGGGGGAGGATGGGGGTGTTGCTCAGGCTGTGAAAGCAATACAGGATTTTTTGAGAGAGAAAGACGATAGTCTGTACCAAATTTTAATTTAATTATTAAAATCAACAAGGACGCTAATGAAAATTCCAAATTTTTGTTTTACTGCAAAAATATTTCTTAAATTTCACAAATTACCCAATTGTTATTTTTTTTTTGTAATGTTTTTATCTTAGATTAAAATTTAGATGGAATGGATTTAATTATAATCATAAAATATTATTATCTTTTAAATATATTATCAATAAGTTTTAAGAGGATTCATTCTATTCTTGGTGATGACTATAATTTTAAAGTTAAATGAATAAAAATAATCAAATAATACAACATATAATCATGCCATAGCTGTTTATAAATTCTGTTATTTCAGAATTTATAATCAAAAATCAAATAAAAATAAATTATATTATAATTAAATATAAATTATTAAATTATATATTATGTTTATCGATATCAAATAAATCAGATTAATCAAACTCAACTCAATTCGTCGCAAGTTAACCTTAAATTAATTGATTGACCTGATCATAGATCGATATTTTACTAATTTTAATCCGATTTACGAACCAATGAACTTAAACAAAACGATATGTGAATTTATTTAAAAATTTATTAAAAATATATAAAATTAAAAAAAATAAAATATACTAATTATTAATAAATATAATATATTAATAATAATAATAAATCTATAATTCACACACAATATAAATTAAAGAATTATATTTTAAATACAATATAAACAAATAAAATATATTAATTTTAAATTTTATTTTTTATTTTTATATTTTTTAATTAAATAAATTATTCCACAAATTAATCGAATTAACACGTTTAATTAGCTAACCAAAATAACCGAATTAAATTGATTCGTAATTAAACAAACCAATTTTAAATTTTAACCTATTTAAATAATAAATTAAATAGATCAATCCATAGACTACTAGTCTATTTGACAAGCTGCTACTTATCCATTTCACAATCCTATTTATGCCCTAAGATCGGATAAAAGTTTAGCTTAAAATTTAAGAAAAAAAAATAAAAAAGATATTTTCCATTCGCTACTAATGAATCTATGTGTGTGTGTGTTTTCATTTTATTTTTTTACTTATTTTTAAAATGGGATGCATGTATTGCTAGACATCACTATAAACTTTAAATTCCGAAACATGTTTGTCATAAAATAAAAAAGCAAGTCTTCAACAGACCAGAATTCTCCAAGACCCTTTAAACCAGGACTAATTTCAAAACTTCGGTTAGAAGAATACAATGGTCTGCCAAAAATTATTACCAACAAAAAATCTTCTGTGGCCCATACTACAGCAAGAAGACAGCTGATAGCCTCAGTCAAGACTAATAATTAATAAAAACTCTCCACATAACATACACATTATCTACGATATATGGTAAGGAGACAGAAAATTTTCATATTTGCCGTCCTGGTTGTGCACAAATTCATTTTGCAAGAAGGCGTCAAACCAACCCCCACCTAATAATCTAATATCCTTAACTCTTGAATTCTTGTCTTCTTCACTGGAGAGTCCAATACAAAATGCTAAACCAAGTACCTTATCATTAATCAGTAGATGGTTATCTTACGGTTGAATGAAAAACACTTGCATATTCACTTCGCATTATTTTTAGTAATCACAAATTAAACAAAGACAGAACTTCACAAACCAATTTGAAAAACAAGAAATAAGCTTCAAAGTGACTAGATAACCAAATAAAAGAATCAAGAGAAAGCAAGACATCTAAAGGGCAGATAATCCCAAATCTTCAGGCATATAGTCCCTCTCAGCAAATGTTTATCTGGAAAGAAGTAATAGCTCTATACATCAGTATGAATCAAAGAAACCATGCTACCGACCAAACCAGCCTCTTGGTGGCTGGACTTGCCCATCATTCATCAGCTTATCCAGGACCACATTCAGGTCAACTGACTGGCCGTTCTCTGTCAGCTTTCTAACAGTTGCTCTTACGTGGTCTCTTGGGAATCCCATACTCGTCACTTTGTCAATCACATCTTCATTCGGAACCCTATTTCCAGTTCCAGGAGAACCTGGCCCTCCACTAACCCCAGAAGTAGTAGGTATTGCATGGGGTAATACACGAGCAGTTGGGAGCTGAGGGTAACCACTTCCACCACTCTGAACCATGGGAGAAGAGTGTTGTGGTGGTTTCATTGTAGAGCCACTACCATACTGAGAAGGTATGCCACCATAAGGAAATGATTCGTTAGGCCCAGATTGTGGTCCATATCCAATAGGAAACCCAGAATTTGATCTGCCAGATGGTGACTCGTACGAGTGAGGAGGAGGAGCTCCATAATAATTCTGGGAAGGAGGGGATATATTTGGTGGCTGAGTAGCAGGATGGTGAACATTTGGTGGGTAATTCTGAGAAGGGATGTAAGCTTTCTCTTCAGAAAGATGGCCTAATGAAGATTGAAGTGGAGATACCTGAGGGGGCTGAGAGTACTGAGGGTGGGCCGATTGGGGGAATGGGGGCTGTGGAGTAGGTTGATATGATTGATGTGCTAGAGCTACAGGAGGGGGCTGCTGATGCTGCTGAGTTGGTGGAACTTGGTATTGTTGATTAGGGGCATCTTGTGTCCGACCAGGAAATGGAGGAAATGATTCTTGATGAGGGACAGAAGGAATCAGACTCTGAGGGAACTGATTTGGGAGCTGACCTGCAGGTGGCAGATTCTGTTGAGAAGTAGGTGGGAGAGGAACAGTACTGGGATGAAGAGGAGGAACTGACTGAGGAAAAGTTACAGGAGGAGGCTGTATGTGAGATTGCAAGGGAGCAGACGCCACTTGCTGCACCGAATCCGTGTGCCCAGTGCTCTGGCTTTCTGATGGCTTACCCGCCTCGGAGACTTGCACCTTTCCAAGCTGCAGCTGAGCTTCCAGTATCTCTTGCTTATCCTTCAAAATGAGCACCCCTGATTGCACCTGTATTCAGTGACAACAATCAGACATCAATTGAGCAGGATAAGTATAAGCAGGCATGCATAAAGAATCAAAGCTTTCACTCCAACAACAAAAGCAAGAGTAAACATACATTTAAACCTTGTCTTCCAGGGAATTTAAGCATTCCATCATGACAAATAAATGAAAGTGCTCTCATAAAGGACCTTAGTCTTTAAGAAGAAAAAGAAAACGAGAGAGAGAGAGAGAGAGAGAGAGAGAAACCAGCCACTGTCTCGTGTTCAAACCCCCGGCACAGAGTCATTACCTGTCAGATATCAGTTGGAGCAGAATTTAAATATATTAACACCAAATGCTACTGACTAGCACTAGAACAATTTTGTCTCATTAACAAACTGTTATTGCCTGAAATATTGAACATGGAAAAACCATCATTCCAAATTACCAGCTACTTACCTACTTCAATACAATGATACTAACAAATTCAATATCCTCCTTGAAGCATCAAAATCCAATCTTTGATACAGTAAAACTTGGGCTCATTTCCAATATTTAATTTTAGGTCCACCACGGTATAAAAGGGTGACACAATGGTGCATATAATTGGTGCAAAGTAACTCATAATATCATTACATCAAGGACATGGAAAGATGAGCCTCTTTTGAGGACAAAAATGGTAAGAGAAACTGTCCCAGAAGAAAGCTAGTTCTTGAAGGATTCAATGGTGAAACAATTTTTGTGGTCTACTCAAACTGTGATATCACAAATCAATAAGAAATCAATAGTTGTCACAAACAACGGGGAAAGAGAATTTGTTATCCAAGCATCTACTAGCCTTTGTAGCACATTAAATCAATTTCTCTCCTACTTCTAAAAGCAGAATCCCAAATCCATTAGAACTGGCACATTTGATAATGCTAAAAACAAACATTTTATTGTGAAATTTAAGTAGTAAGAGGTTAATTAACTGTTGGATAGACTTGTATGGCATCACTCATCAGATGCAGCAAGCATTCTGATAGTGATCTTATGCTGTTCACCAAGGCATTTAATTTAGAGGCACTCAAAATGTTAGATCTGGGAGAACTAACAGAAAGGATCGAGCAGAGAAGATACCTCTCTCAGAATATTTTCCATCTGCCTCATTTTTCCATCAGTACTTCCATGATTGTTTCCAACATATACCTTCAAGTCATCAACAGAACACTCAAGGTTGCGAGTTCTAGTCTCCAACTGTGTTAGTCGTGCACTGACACCTTCTAACACATGCAGCAGATTATCAGCATATTTCTTCATTGTTCGATCAATCTCAGACACCACAGCTGCATCAGAACCATTGTGATCCTTCCCCAAAATCAATTTTGATGGTTCAATAGAGTCCATAGAACCATAATTCTGTACATAAAAGGAAACATATAAACAAGTTAAATACAAACTCCATCATAAACGACGGCCAGTATCAAAATTGGAAAACGTGCAAAAAATAATCTATAACTCAGGAAATAAAATAGAGTCCAATATAATTTAATGAAATTTTCAATTCGAACACCAACGCACACAGTCACAGAGAGCAGGGAAACAACTAAAATAGGGCAATGTAAGAATCTACAATGTGTAAGCAAAAGGTTTCCGGTAACTGCTTTTAACAGAGAGCAGCTAACAATATTTAGGTAAAGAATAAGTACAATCCAACTAGTGTGAAAATTCATCAGCTCAACGTATGTTTAGGTACATTTGGCTGCCGAATTGAACAGGAAATTAAACCTCATAACGTTAAAAGGAAGAACGAATCATAATCTGTTCAGTAACTACCAATAAAATTTCTTTATTATACAAGGTTAACAACCTCACAAAGTCAGCAAACAACTCCTCATCAAGTACAGGAATCTCTTCAGAATTCAGCTCTTTCAACATGTATCTTTAACATTTTGTTCCATTAGCCCACTTAAGAAGAAGATAGTGATCAATACCCATTCATCACCAACGAAACAGTAATTCAACAATACAAAACAAACACAAACGCCCAACAGTTAAAACCCATTTCCATTCCATTACAGACAACAAAAGAGAGCGCATAATATTTACTCTGAGTGGAGACGAAGATAAGTCGCTTTTATTCTCAGCCGAATTCCAAACCCTAGAAGTGTTGGCGTTGGTGGTAGAATCTAAATTAATAGCCTGATACAATCCACCCCGCATCGGCTGAAAATCATAACTGGGTACGATCTCTTCTTTGTTAAACCCAATCCCATTATTAACCTCATGTTCTTCATCTTCTTGCTGCGGATGGCTCATCAGATCGATGAAGTCTTTGTCTTTGTTGTTGTTGGGCGACGACGTCAAATCCATTACCTGCTTGTCCATAAACTGAGACGTATTCATCGCAGATGATGATTCTAGGAATTTAGGCCGTGTATTTCAGAGAAGATTTGGAGGAGGGAGAGACAAAACTGTTTGGATTCCCTTAGTTGGAACGTAAACTCGTATCCGTTTGCTTGTTTCTTCGGCTAATTGATTAGAATTATACTAGTGTTTGGGTCAGCATTGCCGCTGGTTTTTTGGTTCGCAAGTACACATCATGGCGTCATTGGATCGCCTTCTTAACTGTATTATCAAGTAAACTCAATCACACTTTGGGCCTTGGGTTAGGCCCAAATTTACATAACCGATAAAATCACAGCTTCTTTTTGCTGTAAAATGAAAAAAAAAATGTTATTTGATGAAAAAATATTTACCTTATCGTATAATAATATATCATACTGATCCAATGATTTACTTTATTCTATATATTCCAAATTTTAGTAAAATATTGAAAAAATTCTTTAAATAAATTAAAAGGGTTATATTATTAGAACTTAAAATGGTATGAAAATCTAGTTTTAGCAATGAATGATAATAATAAATGTTATCTTTTGCTATTTAATGGATCGAATTCACTTAAATTCTTTTTATTTAAATAATTATATAAATTTTTACTTAAATTTATGTAATTTACTAATAAATAAAATTATTTAGTTGTCAATGTAACATTTATTTTTTTATTTCAATAATTTAATTACATTAATTTAATAGATAGAAATTTGTGTATAAATTTAAATTAAGAAATTCAGGCATTTAATTTAGTAATTGTGGGATAATAATAATGATAATAATAAATATTTAGAAATTTAAATCTTTATCTTGAATAAAAAAATTTAAATTAAAATAATTTGCCCATTATCAAATAATAGAAAACATGAGAGAATAATAAATATATTCCCTCCTTTACTCTTCTTTTTCTTTTTTTTACTTTATGCATATAAGTCCCTCCTACCAAATTATATATTAAAAGGGATCCATAAATCATTTAATTGGGGCTATGGGAAGATAATTTTATCTCTACTCTAGTAATAATTAATCAATAAATGAAAAAGAAAAGGAAGAAATAAATAAAAAAGACTATGATCCATGATCCATCCATATATTCAAATGGATTGGAACTTCACGTAGAAAGCAAGATTAATTAACAAATTCTTCAATAGCATTGATAGATCATCCTAAGTTGGAAAAGAATATGGACACTTGAAGAAAAATGTCCATCTCATATAAAAATATGAAACAGAGAAATTTAGTAGTAAAACTTTACTATGTGTTTGGTTACGTTAAAGCACTTAATTAGTTATAGCCCTTGACCATAATTTGTAGGAAAATAATTTGTACTTCGAACTTCTGAATATTAAAATAAACCTAACTCTAAAATAGGTACTTAATTACAGATAAGCCAGAAGGACTAGACCATGGGACTTGAATAACAACCATGTACCCTTCATACTCGTATACAACTTCCTGTCCATCAATCTTGCAAGCTCTTGGTTTCTCTGAAGCAAAAACTCTCATTTCTCCAGTTCCTTTCACTACAATTTCCACCGAATTCTCATCTTCATCGTACAACAAACACTGAATTGCACCGCCGGTGTTGAGCATATCCACCAAGCCGATGGGAGCAAATTGCACGGCTTGTCCGCTTAGCACAGTCACAGGAGAAACAGTGATGAGTTCGAAATTGAATGGCTCCAATGATATTTCAATGTTTTGATATGGCTTAGAGAGAACCAACTGCTTCGACTCTGACAAATACATGGCGAAAACTTGAACTCCTTCAATGGAGATTGGGTTCTTGCCGCTGTTCCATTCAATGTCTTTGGGGTTGGTCTTGGTTGTCACCTTGTGAGAAAATTGAGAAGCACATTGGTTACGGCGGGTTTCGCGACACCAGCCTCCTCCTTGGCAGTTAAATACACCAATAACTCCAGTGTACTGTTGTGAAATAAAGAAAACAAGTGAGTTTAATATATATCAGGCCCATAATGCAGGCCGAAAGTTGTTCTCCGATAATTTGAGTAGAAACCTATATGACATGGTACCCAAATGACTAACCTTGTTCATGTTCCATATCTTGAGCATGGTCTTGCCATCATGAAGAGGATCATCGAAAAGGCAGTCTCTAGTCGGAAGTGCATAGTATTCGCACCGGAGAATCATTCCGTCAGGCATTACCAAGCGCTTCAGCAGCGGGAAGTTGTGCTTCCCAACTGTGTCACTAACATAAATGGGACCGCCTGAAATTGCCCTCGAAGCAGCATGGAACTCAGCACAAGGGTGAGTCGATTGGAACATGTCCCAATCTGGGTGAATAAAGTTCCCCATCCACAAGCTATTGTAGGCACAGTGCACCATATGACAACCTTGGAGCCAAAATGTGCCATTTGGATCACCAGATGGATCAGTGCACCAAAAATCATCTCCTATTAGACAATTCAAAAGAAAGAGAATTAGTTAGACTTAAGCCCAACTCAGTTAGCAAACTACAACAACATATTGGACTAAAGTTCGGCCCAGGATTTGTGTTGGCTTGTAGTTATTTATCTTAAATTTATATTTAGTGTCCGGCTAAGATAACCGACATCATGAAATTCACATTGAAGGATGAATTAGGAAACCTTTGAATTAGTTGTGTCGTTTATTGACTTCTCCCATTACATCTTGTACACGTGGTGATTTCATAGGCTGGTTAATAAGAGATTTGGTCAAAGCAAAATCTACTTGCCCCAAAGACAGGGTATATTCCAACTAAAGGGACCCCACCTCCCTATGAAATAAATCAATATCACGTAATAATCGTATTTGGAAAATTAAAATTTTTGTATTGCAGTTAATCTTAAAAATAAACTTAATAATTCCGATCATAAAAGAAAATAGAGACCTACCAACACGACCAAGAGCTATGGCCTCTGTCCCAAGAAACATGAAATCGTTGCAGTGCTCCATGCTAGCAATTACTCCATTCCCATTGAAATGCTTCCTGACTGAAGCTGTTAATGCCTTGTAATATGCTTTTGCAAGATCCACTCTTCCGCCATAATTCTCACACAGCATTTCTAGTAACTGTAAATGAATGGAAAATTAAATTAAGCTTTAAGATATTATTATTATTGAAAAAATGTAATTGTTATTTTTAAAAGATAAAGAAGCGAAAAGTAATAACGGAAATTAATTAATTAATTGTTTTGTCGATGAAAAATGATTTCGTAAAAGAATAAAATAACAATAACGTACCGACCAAACAAATTCTAGAGGAATAACCGAATGACCAACGGTCACTCTCAAACAAGTAAAAGGAACCGAAACGGTAACATTGGCATCTAGTAGTTTTGGTTACACGGAAAAAAAAGGTATTTTATAATCAAATAAATAAAAGCATTTTATAATAATAAGCAATTTTTTTCGTTCGGAGAATTAACTTACGTGGATAACGTCGACCTTCACCCCATCAATCCCAACGGTCTCCAAGTGTGAGTGGAGCCCTTCGTACATCTGATCAACGAGATCTGGTGGGACCAATCCAATACCGTTGTTAACGATTTTATCAACTGCCAGATCTTCCATAGTCTTCTCCAATCCAGGAGAAAGTTTCGGCTTCTCGACGGTCGTTGAGGGAAGTCCGGGAACGTTTGGCCGCAATCCTCCCCAGTAGCCGCAGAGAGCGTGCCAGACGTAAACATGATCGACACTCTTGAATTCGTTTTTTAGGTCTCTGATGAATGCTCCCATGCCTTTTTTATTTTCATCGCCGAAGCCGGAGCTTTTACGGCTTACGTAGTCTCTGAATTTGTAATTCTCTTGGAATTTCAGTAGCCTGCATGGCATTTGCTCTCCTGCAGCTGCCTGGTTCATGCCTTCTGTGGTGATGGGGTCCGCATCATGACTGATCGACTGCCAACCGTCATCGATCAGAACGAGACCAGGTGGGCAACCACCGTCGACAAGACCTTTAACGCCTTGCATGACTCCTTGAGGGTGAACCGTAAGGTAAAATGCATCCCATGTGCACCACCCGAACTTGTCGACGATAGGAGGCGGAGTTTTTTCCTCCAGAAGCCTGAAAGTTCCCAGATGAACCTTAATAACTTTCATGGCTTCCTTCACCAAATTGAAAGGATCATCGCCGACATGAACGTAAAGAACACTACCGAAGGAGGAGGCGGAGACTTTGGTCGACCCGCTTTCAACGCATATGTCGATGTTGTCGTCGGCGCCGGGCTGGAGAGAAGCCCTGAAAGCGCCTTCAATGAGAGGGAGAAGAAGAACATAGGGCCTGCCTGAATCTGACTTATCAAGAATAACCATTTGCGTCTCATTTTCAAGGTCTCTGCCGTTTGAGCCAACCCAGTGAGTTGACCACCAAACCTTGAACCTGAATATGCTCATGAACCTAATGTTCTTCAGTTTGCCGATTGGAACCACGTGGTGACTGTGTTCAAGAGTGTCAAACCCCACGAAGGATCCAACGGTGGAGATGGATTTGTCGGTAGTGTTGTAGGGCGAGGGAGTGACTGTGATATTATCAGGGACGTCAGAGAGAAAAACGTGGCCATTTGCGTGAAGTTTTGATCCCTCCAGGGTGACCATAGACGGGTTATTAAACCCGTCAATGGGAATGGTAACACCAGAATCATTTTTGCTTATACTGGGAGCCATTGATGAAAACTGAAAACGAAGCAGAAAACTTAATTGGGTATTTCAGAAAAATAGAAAAATTTGTGGTGAAATGTGAAGAAGAGAAGGATGATATATATATATATAAAGAGAAAGTGTGGGACTGGAAAGGAAAATGGAATCAGAATAGACTGTGATCTGCAAAACTGAACAAAAATATACAGTAGCTTTAGTTTTTTCTAAATGAGATCTTAAACTTGCAGTTTGTACTGGTGAATGTAAATGGGAAGTATTGTATTTATAGGCTAGCAACGAGGTAGAAAGTTTGAGAGGAAGGTGAGGGGGGTGCTTCTTAAATTTATGATTTTTACTTTAAAAAATAACGTGGCGGTTGGTTTGAAAATAAGATCTTGGATTTCAATAGGTCAGTTCTGTTAATTAATGTGGACATAGTGAAATTCATTTAACATTATCCATTAATTTTATTATTATATATTTTTGTTTGTTTATGTGTATGCGAGCCCCACGAATTAATTGCTTTGGGGGTTTCTCGAAGGGATAGATGAGACATCAAGACTCCACAACATTAGGTTTGACCAATTAGTAATGACCACATACAAATCTTTTTTCTGCGGTAAAAATGGGAGATACCCCACCGTATTAACTAGATTTCCGCCGTAAAAATGGGGGATACCCCACCGTATTAATTAGATTTCTGCCGTATTGTCTCCGATAGCAATGCTCGTTTGTATAATACTTTGACGTATGTAGATTTATAGCTAATAATTTGAAATGAAAATAATATTATTTCAAAAATATATATTATTAATTAATTAATATTTTTCTTTTCTTTTCAAATTTGATTGATCCCATGAAATACATGCAGACAGATAGACAGAGACGATAAAATTATTCGAATTTAATCTATATTAAAAAAAATTGGATAATTTATATCAAAAAATATTATAATCGTATTTAATAAAATTATGAATATGATAAGATTTAATAAGATTCACGTATAAATATAAAGTGAATATAATTTAGAAATAATTCAAAGAAATTTAGATTAAATCCGTATTATAAAAAATAATAAAATATAAAAATATAAACAATTATTTATGAAAATTGAATTTAGTTCTATAAGACAAAGATTAAATATCTTATCCAACTAAATTAATAAAAAAATTATAATATACGTAACAAATAAATTTATTTAAAATTTATAATTTTAAAAATTAAAGCAAATTAAAATTATAATAAAATTTTGTTCTAAATTATTACCGTCCAAATTCAATTTGTGTGCTTTATTCTGTCTCATTATTATTGAGTACTGATAGTATTCTTTTAAAACCGAAAATTTTATTGTAGCTATGAGATATTATGATTAGTAAATGCAAATGTAATTAGTTCAAGGAAACTTATAAGAAAATTAAATTTGTGACGATAATTGATATAAGCAATTTTTTTTTTATTCAGCTATAAGTTATTTAATACTTATAATTATTTATTCTCTAGAAGTCAAAGTCGTTGAGATCAAACATCCATATACAAGGGAAAAATGTGATTAAAATGAGTATTAGATTTAAAGATTATAGTTAACTGATAATATTTGTAGAATAATAG
>JAVXUL010096019.1:0-21091 GCA_035590515.1 Trichilia minutiflora | reverse complement strand
CCCCCCCCGCTGATATAAACAAGACCCAGTAGGGTCAGATATTGTAAATATACTCCATTAGTAAGACTTCTTTTATTCAAGCCTTGATTCGTTCAATCTGGCATATTCTGTAATTTTTCTTCGAGCCCATTACTCAGAGAAGATCATATGGCTCGGCATAGATAACCAAGTAGCGTATTGGCTCGAGGAAACCATCTGAATAAATAACTTAAAAGAATCTTCAAACGTCCCAATAAAGGGCCCATTAACTCAGAGAATACATCCAAATAAAGGACTCAGAAAGTTCTTAGATATCACAATGAAGAAGTCGCTCGTTTAGGAAAGACGTTCGGATACAGGACATACATTTTCGATTATCCAAATAAAGGATTCGCCTGGTCAGGAGAAACGTCCAAGTAAAGGACTTAGGAAGTTCCTTAATATAGAGAATGCGTCCACTCGGGGATATCTGAATATAGGACTTAGATAAATTCCAGAAATATAGAGAATCCGTCCATTCGGGGAAGACATCCGAATATGGGACTTAGATAAATTTCAAAAATATAGAGAGTCCGCCCATTTGAGGAAGACATCTGAATATGGGACTTAGATAAATTCCATGTGAATCGAATATAAACCATATCGAGTTGATCAACTGTTGGGTCAGACCGGATCGGGCTAGTATAAATTAGGTCTGGATCGGTTCTGACAGTGAATCAATTCTGGTTCAGGTGAACCAGATCTGAACTGGGCCGGATTAGGTCTGGGTTCACGCGAACCTGATTCAACTGAACCAGGTCCGAGCTGATTTGGATTGGTCAGAGCATGCACCACACGCACCTCCACCTGGTATGCGAGTGATCTCCACGAGTTTTCAACCTTTGGGTGCATGTGGTACACACGCCTGACGATTTTCTATTTTCTTACGTTTTTAGCCGTTTTATATGTCTGTTTCTGATAAATTTGGTACCGTTGAATTCATCTCGAAGAGTAGAACATGTCTGGACCAAGAAACACACAAATGACTAAGAAAATTTATTGAAAAAATGAAGAAGAAGTTTTTACCTTAATCAGATTTCCTCTGCAATAATTTCGACTTTGATACCACTATTGAAATTTGTTGACACCATCGTGAAACTGATGGTTGTATATAGGGACTTTCAAAATCCAAAGATAACATGTGAAACCAAGGTTTTTATAATTTCTCCAAGTTTTTCTCTATTTAAAAACTTAATTCTCTCACACTTACTTCTTCAATGCAAATTCATGCATTTTCTAATCCTTTCTTGATCATTGTTCTCCTACCTTTATTTATCTATTTATAATTAACGAATTAATATAATTATTTATTTAAATAATTATAACTTTTTTAATAATATTTTTTCACTATTAATTATATTATTTAATTAAAAAACATAACTTTATATATAACTCATCAATTAGATCATATCCCTTTAAATCATAGTTATAATTGTTTAAAAAATGCATCTTTTTTTTTTCAATTAGATCATATCCCTTTAAATCATAGTTATAATTGTTTAAAAAATGCATCTTTTTTTTTTTCGAAGTTATTTTAGGAGTATATATATATATATATAGTACATACTCTGTACTAAATGTATTAATAATAATTTTAAATTATAAAAATTTGTTGATTAAATAATACATACATACATACTAAATTAAAGTTTTTTTTTTAAATAGACAACTTTCCAATAAATTTAAATCAAACTTTGAATTTAAAATAAGAATAAATTCAAAACCTGACTTAAAATAATTTTTTAAAAAATATTGTTGTAATATAAAAATTAAAAAGACAAACTAAAACAATAAAGAAAGTTATATGAGATTACGCACGAGAAGATAAAGAGGGATAAAGGGTGTTTAAAATTTAAATTTTAAAATAAGTTTTTTTTTTTTTTTGAGAAACAATTCTCACAATCTTATTAATGTTTTTTTCATTCATATTTAAGTTAGGAAATATAACTGAATTAAATTTAAATAAAAAAATTTATTTTGAATACCTGAATTCAGATAAAATAAATAAATAGCCCTTACTCCAAAAAAAAAAAACTTTTGATATTTTTTTAAATAAAATATTTTCTCGTAATTCTGTTTAGATCAGAAACCGGAATGCAAGTTTGTCATTTTTGCAAGAAAGTGGTGTTGAGAATGGAATTAATGAGCCGGCCTAGAATCCTAGTTACATGGGCTTTACGTTTATAGATCTTATTGGTCCGTCAGGGCCCATTTATCATGTGTGGAGCAATTATACACATTTTCCATTAACCTTTTGGGCTGCGTAGTTCACATTTTGCCTGTCACATGCGTCGTGTTAATTAAATAAATTGTTAAACTATATTGTGTTACGCTTGGGTAAATATATTTAAATTTATTTATATCTTATATTAAAGTTATATTACGGTTAATGGTTTAATTAATAATTAAGTACTATTTGTCAATATGTTACTACTCATGTCGTGTTATATTAGGTTTTGAACTTTTTAAATAAAATTTTTATTATACAGAATTATTAAATGTTTCTAAATTAATTATAGTGAATTTTTTACCAGAGATATTATTTATTATTTTAGTTTTTAAATTATTCTAAAAAAATTAATTATATATTGAATTTATATATACTTTTTCCATAAATATATTGTACAAAGATCCAATTTATGGACCGAAAAGTAAGGTCTTGTATCGTTATAATGTATATGATAAGTGAATTGAATTAATTGATGGAATTTGAATTTTTTTTTTTAAATTTTGAGATCCATATAAATTCTGGACCCATAACTCTGAATTCTTTGAATTTTTCTTAATATCTACAAAATTTCTATACAGTGAACAGCGACCCAAGCTTCTCGCGTCAACCTCAAATAATTGTAGATGGTATAGTAAAACAAATAATTGCAACAAATAATTCACATAAAATTATGAGTATGTTTGAAGCTATTGTTATTTTACTTAATATTAAATATACAATATTTGAATTTCCCTTTTTATTTACAATAATGTAAAATTGTATGGTGATCCAAAATTTTATTCAGAACAATTACCCCCATTTGTTTCATATTAATCCCAGTTTTTACTCGAAAATATATTCTTGCAATCAAATTGTTTTTTTTTTTTTTTTTTATATTTTCATATATCAAAGTTCCAATTAATCCCATATACAAATATAAATTTTAAAATTTTTCACTCAAGTAAAAGCTCTCGGATGATTTATTTTATGTTGATTAAAGTTTTTACTAGTAAATATATTTTTGTGATTGGTAATTTTTTTTAAAAATAATTTCCCACACTTAAAGTTTCACTCAATTTTATATACAAACTCAAATTTAAAAAAATTTACACTATATTAATTTGAATTTTTACACAAATAAATACAATCTTGTGATTAATATTTTTTGATATTCAGTCATGCACGGGATCGGTATACCTTATTAAAGACGGGATCACTCGGTTCACCAGACAGTCGTTTTGAGTCAAAGCACATGCACAAAAACCGCTCTATGATAGTATTAAGAACAGAATAAAATCCCTGACCTAATCTCTTTAGCACTTCATAATAAAAAATTTGGGAATCAAACTCAAAATCAGTATAAATACTGAGCTGAGCCCTACCACGAGGCTATGCATAGGGATTTCTTCTTAAATTTTAACACTTGAGAGTTCCCCACACAAACATAAATTTTAAAAAATTATGCTCTGTATATATTAATATGAGATTTTGCATGAATAAATATCATCAAGTGATTCAAGTTTTTACTCAAAACAAAATATAGTTTTGTGATGGGTAATCTTTTTTTTACAGGTATTTTATACTAAAGTTTCACTATACATATATATACTACAAATTTGAAAAGAAAAAAAAATCTTCCTCTAAAATATATATATGAGGAAGAATTAATCCTTTCACCTCTTATTTTCATAACAAATTAAAATCAAATCAGTTAAACTATCTTCTTAAAAACATATAATAAAATAAATAAATTAAATTTTAATATTACATAAATAAAATAAGATATTCTAAGTTGCATGCAATGTATTCATCAACTGTTAATTAATTAACTCATAACACAAGATTTTTCACATTACTCATTTCAGTTAGTAATATATTTATGTATACACATAATGATATAAAACTCCTGTAAACCTAGCTATATATTAATCATTAGCACTAAGCACTAGCTCTTCACTTTTTAAACTAATTATAACCAAGGAGAAATATTTTGGTAATAATCATCATGATCATGGCATATATAACTTGTTGCCACACTTGCACCTCCACGCTTCTGGGTAATACTCAGCCGTCACCGGAGTTCCTGGGGGCACTGGCACATGAACCGGTTTACACGGTGTGCACTTACCACATTTCGCCGTGCATCGGGGAGGTGATGAACCAGGCCCACTCAATAACCTCCTTGCCCCCACCACCCCCACCACCCCATCCCCATCTTGTCCCATGTAAATGTTCTTCAATTCACTTAGATCTCTTCTATTCTTAACTTCCTGTAGTTCAAAACATACATAATCTGATAATTAGTACTAACAGCGACAATAATAAAATAATAAAAATAATTATTAGCGTCATCATAATGTAACACCCTTTTAACTTAGACTTTGAAAATACAATATAATTACTGCAATACTAAACGGGATTTTATTTAATAAAGACAATGCCGTTGGATTACATGGACTACAATCTAACGGTTCATATACAACGTCTCTATCATACAAAGGATGTATTGTAGTCATACCCTAACATAGGTTATACTAACTTGCGCAGTTGAGCTCCAATGCTCTAGCTGTAATTAGCATAGTTCGCGGGACTGACCAAACACTTTTTAATTGTACATGGTTACGGCCAACACGCTGATCCTGATTGCGCAAGTTACCGAGAATCACAAAAAGACGACAGAAAATTGCGATAAAGGACCGAGTGGTACATGCTAACGTGAACTAATCAAGGACAGTAAACGTTAAATGGGCCACAGTGATCATGGACCATAACCCTCGTGTGGTTACTAATCATGCACGATGTTTCCAATTTATGCATCACATCAGATCAGATTAGATCAGACGGCCCCAGGCTAAGCTGTTCTCAGCTCATTTTAGCCCTTATCAAAAGATTATAATAACGTATTCGTCCCTCATTTTTATTAAATAACAAATGGAGACATATTATGTTGATTCGTAACAAATAAGTGACTAGTATCTCAAGCTAAAACGGAACCAAAATTAGAAACCCATTAGTTAATACTACCAAATTATGTCATGATTTGTTATTATTTTAAAAATAGGGACGAATATGTTATTAAACGATTGTTTGAATGTTGAAGAGAAAGAGAACTAAGAAGCTGTTCTACTTCTTATCCAATGAATAAGATAATTATCAATTTAATATATAATTAAATTTGTTAAGCATTTGACAAATATATTATTAAGGATAAATAATATAATTGAATTGGAGGAAGCCACCTGAAGAGAGAAATCAGCTTTAACAGAAGATTGACATGATCTGATACCTGCATTTGAAAGAGAAATTATTTTATAATTTAGTACTTATATGAATATAGTATAAGGTTTAATATATTTGATAATTAATTTAATGAATAAATAAATAATACAAATCATAATCAATAAATAGAGATTGATAGACGATAGAAGAAAATCTTGTTCAGTAAAATTGCAGCATACCTAGAGATGTAGTAGTTTTGAAGCTGATGATGAAGAAGAAGTAGAAAAGAGGGAGCAAAGATTTGTTCATAATAAACCTCAGTCTGTGTTTCTTCTTCAACTCCATGAAAAGAAAATCCCGAAAGCACTTCCAAACAAGAAAACAAAAGCACTTCTTCCTTCTTCTTGTGGTACTCGGATTATTTTTTTCAGGTTAATTCCATACAAACTGTGATAAACCAATAAGCAGAATACCTAGCTAGTATAAGTATGCATGATGATCTGTTGATCAGTAGTATTCTATGGTGAAGGACACAACAGAAGATGAAATCTATTTCTTCTTCAATAATAGGTTCTGCTTCTGTTGAAAAGAGAGGAGATGAATCTATCGAAAAGAAATATTAATTCCTAAACTTTTACCATGTTTGGTTGTTGGATTCTCTTGCAGGCTTTCAAGGATTCCCAAACCCAGAAAAGAAAAGAAAATATTTATACACCATTAACAACATCACTCTGCAATCTGATACTGCACAGCACTGCACTCCACTGCATTGCCCCCTTTATTAATTTTTTTAACCCTTCTAGTCCAACTCATCTATTTTTTATTTTGATTTTTTAAACTCTTTAATTGTTATATATATATATTAATATTTAATATTAAAATTATAACAAGTGTTTATGAAAAAATTATATGCACACCAATATGTCATTGTTCAAAATTTTGTATTTATTTTGAATGATTTAATCTCATCAATAATTTAGAGAAAATTTTGCAAACTTTGAATGTGACATTGTTATATATATACTATATATATAATTGGTATAGCGCAAAATTATCATTTTAATATTACTTCCAGATGATACATATATTAATTAATATGAAAAATTGTTAAAGCAAAATAGATCCAACTAATTTCACATAAAATTTATTTATAATATTTTCTAAAAAATATCTGAGTAGAATTGTAGTTTGAATAGCAATAGAGAAATAACATAATTGTTATCTGTAATATCACAACTCTCCAACTACCAATGGGGTCATGACTGCCATGGAATATTTGGGTACCTGGAATTGAAATACAAGCATCAGCAGCAGGCAAGATAATTATCATATGAAATCTTGATAAGATTTTTACAGTACATTTTAAAGTCTTGAAAATATGTGAGCATTAAACTTTGCTGATCACTATGTATATATATAATATTTATGTTTCTGAAGGAAACTTTTTAATTGATAGTATCCAAAAAATTTTAATCCATTTAATTGAAGATCATATATTTTAAATAAATTTATCTCTTAACTCAATTTATCTTAATTGAAAAATTATTTTAGTTCAAACTTTTGAGTTAAAATAAAATTATATTTTTAAATTAAAATAACTTTTGAATTAAGGTAATTAAATTTAAAAATATATTTATTTAAATAATATATTTTTGATTAAATTGATTAAAGTTTCTTGGATACAATTAATTAAAAAAATTTAAAAAATTATGATTATTTTTGTACTTTGCCCTTATCATTTAAGCTAAAACTTTCATATTTTTACAAGACTTTCGGGATGTTACTTTTGTCTCCTGTTCATTTCTTTGATAGAAATACAATTATCTATGGACCAAATCATATAACTATGCACATTAAGTGGAATTCTTTTTATATATTCTTTTGTAATAGATCAGGATTCGATATGATTTAATTATTTATGTAAACAAACAAATACTCTTGCATGATGGATAGTCAATAAAATATAACGAAAAATAAATTTTAACTATGTATTAATAAAAATAAACACGTTTAAATTTTTTTTTTTGAAAAAATCTCATTTATATATACAATTAAGCATGATCAATTTGAAATTTAACACTAATATTGTGAAACTTGTCTCTTAATTTACGGGCATTATAATAAATTTCTCGTGAGATTCCTTGCATAATATCGTATTTAGATTATGCGTTAGAAGGTAAGATAATATGAATTTATTTTTAACAAAGTGTATGGTATAGAATTTAAGTTTATAAGAAAGAACTAGATTTTTGACCTCAAAATCATTTTCAATTGAGAAAAATTTTATTATTTTTGTAGAGCTCGGAGAGAACTTTCCGTTGATATATTATGGGTTCCATAAGGATATTCCAGTCAAAAGTTATGGTCATTTGAAGTTACTGTCCCAAAATAAATAAAACAGAGGAAGTATCGATATATGGAGTGTTAAAGTATCGATACTTGACTCTGAAGGTGAGAAGTATCAATACTTACTGTACTGAAGCATCGATACTTGACACTGGAGAACAAGAAGTATCGTTATTTTGTAAACATTGATAAATAATATCACCGAAGTATCGATACTTTAAGAAAACAAGTATCGATACCCTGCAATTATGATATATAGTAAAGACTAAAGTTTTGATACTCTGTGAACAATACAGAATGAGGTATCGATACTTACGGTATTTTGAGCCTAGAACCCATCCTCGACTGAAAGTATCAATATATATACTATTCATGTATCGATACATGAATGGACTGGAACGTGAATGACCCCTTTCTGTGAGGAAGTATCGATACATGGAGGAGTATATATCGATACATGATGACATGTCACACGTTTGGACATATTTTAAAGGGGCATTTTGGTCATTTCAGAGCCCCATTATATACAAAAACCAGGGGTCATCTTCTCCATTTTTTTCCTTTTTCCTCTCTTCTCTGTAACCATTTCTCTCTCTATGTCCCAAACCATCCCTCAACCAAACTCTACCATTTCAATGGCTATGACCTCAGAATCAACATCAGAATATGGGAACCTCCTCTAATCGGAGTTTTACCCAACGATTCGAGAGGAATCGTTAGAGAGAAGTCGCGGATGAACAGTAATTAAAGAGAGAGAAACACCTAAAAAGAAACTCAAAGCTCACCTTCAAGCTCAGATAAGCTTATTCCTCAACTCATCTCTCTAGTTTAAGTTATTATTTGGCATAGATTTAGAAATAGATAGCTTAGAACACTGTTTACATAACCTTAAAAATTGAGGGTTTTCTAAATTAAATGGTTTGTGCTTCCATTGATGTTGAAATAATTGAGAATGATGTGAAAGTGGGGTTCGAATGTGTATGGGCAGTAAGTATATATATATAGAGAGAGAGATAAAGAGAGAGAAAGAGACAGAGAGAGAGAGAGCATGATCATGCATTGTATCATACGTATATACTGTAACAGATTGTTGAATTTGTGTACGTATGTGTATCCAGGTGTGACAGCCGAGGCTAAAGAGTCGCCGTCTCTAGGAGGACATTTAGTGGATAATTTTCCATCCCAGAGCAGTGAGTGGATACACCTCTTTACCTTTGCCTCTTTATGTGCTTTTTATAAATGATTATATGTTTTATAAGATCTGAGATGATAAAACATGAGTATATGTGTATGTATACATAACTGAAATGAGGAGGCGTTGGATATATGTTATGTGGTGACCGGATTGGCCCCTTATTTGTGATAGTATTAGAATTGAGATAAATCCTTGATTGCCATGAATGTGAGACTAGAGGTCTATTGTACATAACTATTTGATGATGATATAGGGTTATGGATTTGAGGCCGAAGGTCAATTACAAATGATACTTTTAAATGATGTTTAGTGAACGTGACATAGTTAAGTATATATATGTATAATGGCCGGGGTGCCATGAGTTATATTTTGGCCTTGTGGGCCTTAGTGATATTTTATATTTTGGCCCTATGAGCCACGAGATATGTTTGGGTTTTAAGAGTCATAATTATTGATTTTATGACCTTGTGTGCCATATTAGTAATTTTATATGAATGAGAATTGATCATACAGCTCAGAGTAGAGTGGGTAAAATCCAATAATCCCAAGGTAAGGATTGGTCATACAGCTCAAGGAGGAGCGGGTGAAATCCAATAGATTCAAGAATGTGGATTGTCCATACAGTCCAAGGTTGGATAGGTGGAATTCAACATGTCCAAGTTATAGCATACTAGCCACATATTTATATAGGCAGACATCCCCATACAAGATTACGGATCAGTTATACAACTCAGAGAGAATGGATGAAATCCTATAGACCGGGGGATTATATGTATATTTGATTTATATTGACTTTCACAGTCATGTGAATTATGCCACATCACATTTACTTTGATTTTGATGATTTCGAGGGATTTTTGAAATCAATGTATAAATTCATTTGCTATATTATTTTATTATCTACCCACTGAATATTTTTTCAAATACTCACCCCTCACTCCCCCATTTCAAGTTAGTATAGTCGGGTGTGGCATAATATAGCAGAAGCGAGAGTTCTGTCCAATTTTTCAGGTATTCGACTCAGATATATGTATCATGGTCCATTAAACAAGAATAATACTGTATTGAGTTTTTTTTTTTGTATATTTTGGCTTGACCATGAACTCATTGTAATAAATATTTTAAGAAAAATTTGTTATGTATTGTATAGAAATACAATTGTTGCTTTACATGTGTTTGAAAATCCTCCATATTATATTGTTTTTGAAATAGATTTTTGAAAATAGGTACTAAAGTCTTGCATATTCTATGATTGCATTCTAATTGATAGAATGTATTTTTGGGATTCGCAACGATTGTCATGTATTCGACTTGGGTTGGGGCGTGATAAATCTTTAGAAATATAATACGTGAAGTTAGCACATGTACTTTCAAAATCATAAACCTAAATCGTTCAGAAAATTTACATAAATAACTAGTTTTTTCTTTAATTTTAAAGGTAATTGTATTTAAAAAAAAAATTTTAAACTTAATCAATGGTATGATATTTGATAAATTTACTTTCATAATTTTTATATACTAATTTTGAGAGTTGTAATTTAAATTAATTTCGAGACTTATAATTTATACTGATTTCGAAAGTAAAAAGTTAAATTAATTTCGAAAAGAAAAGTAAAAAATCGAAATTAAAGAAATTTGAAAGAGAAGAAAACGGGAGGAGTTATAAAGAAAACCAGACAAAAAAAAAAGAAGAAAAATGGAAGAGAAAGGGTTTTGGAGGTAAATATAGGCATTTGTGAAGTTACCAAAATATCCTAGTAGGTTTCCTCGTAAAAAACCATCTAAAACATATCAAAGTATCAATACTTTGCCTTAAATATTTATATATACTGCTAAAACATCAAAATTTAATTATTTTCAAGTAAAAATATTGATACATTTTTATTTTTTTGAACATTAGCATTATAAATTTATAAATTTATATCTCATGATCCAAGTAACTCTACAAAATTTAAAATATATCATGAAAAAACTCTTTTCGAGATATATAATATAAAAATAAAATGATATCTATTAAGAATAAATTTCAAGATCAAAATTCTAATTCTTTTTTGTTACAGGTTATTTGACATCACCTACACTCTTTATTCAAACATTAATTTCTTCTTCATTCAATTTTCAATTTTGCTTCAGTTTCTTTTTACTAAACCATCAGTCTACTTTCAGTTTAAAAAAAAGTCATTTACCAATTGAATTTTTCTATTAATAGAAGTTTGAATTCAAAGTTCAAGTGTGCAAATTAACACTTTCATGAAGAAAATTTTAAATTCATTCATTTCCATCTAAATCTTCTTAGATTACTCAAATAACATCCATATGGTCTAAATTGTGCAATATCACCCGAAAGAATATTTATTAATATAACAAAAATATTTTTAAATGATAAAATGATCAAAATATTCTTAGATAAAAAATATATGATTTACACGAACTCTGAAAAAAGAAAGAGAAAGGGTTTTTGGAGGTAAATATAGGTATTTGTGAAGTTACCAAAATATTTCTAGTAAGTTTTCTTGTTAAAAACCGTTCAAAATATATCAAAGTATCGATACATGTCCAAAGGTATAAATATTTTACCTTAAATATAGATATATTATACTAAAACATCAAAATTTGATCATTTTCAAGCAAAAGTATTGATATATATCAATACATTCTATTTTTTTTTAACACTAGCATTACAATTTTAAAAATTTATATCTCATGATACAAATAAGTCTACAAAATTCAAAATATATCATCAGAAAGCTTTTTTTTAGATATACAACATAAAAATAAAATGATATCTATTATAAATAAATTTCAAAACCAAAATTCAAATTCTTTTTTGTTACGACTTATTTGATACCACTTACTTTCTCAATTCAAATATTAATTTCTCTCTCATCCAGTATCCAATGTTGTTTCAGTTTCTTTTTACTAAAGCATCATCTTTGAGTCTACTTTTAGTAAAAAAAGGAGCTATTTACCAATTAGATTTTTCTATTGACAAAAGTTTGGATTCAAAGCTCAAGTGTGAAAATTAACACTTTAATGAAAAAATTTTCAAATTCATTCATTTCCATCTCAATTTTCTCAAATTACTCAAATAATATCCATATAATTTAGATTGTATAATATTAAGTACCCAAATGAATATTTATTAACATAACAAAATGTTTTTAGAGGATAAAATAATTAAAATAGTCCTAGATAAAAAATACAGGATTTACATAGACTCTCAAAAATGAACTTTGGAGTGAAGAATTTTATTTAAAAGTAGACTCTTGAAAATAAATTTAGAGATAAGGAATTTATTCAAAAGTGAACTTTCTAGTTTCAAACATAACTTTCGTTAGCATTTGAAGGTAGTTTGAGTATTTAAATTACTTTAAAATAAAATAAAATTTTATTTAAAATAAATTATTTAATAATGAACTCTTTACTTTTGAAAATTTTAAGGTGGAATAGAATTTTTTATTCAAAAATCTCTATTTTTGAATGTTGGTCTATTTTTAAATTAATTTTTTAAATAAAAAGTATAAATTCATCTTATAAAGATATTATTGTTTAAAAAATATATTTTTAATTTAATTGATCTAAAATTTTTTTATTATAATTATTTTTAAAATTAAGAGAAAAAAAAACTTATCACTGAGGTCAATTTTCAAAAACATTTTAAACATTTGCATACTTCTTTATTTGCCATATCAATGTAAAGCAAAACTTGTCCTTTAACATGTGCTAGAAATTACTTGTTAAAGAAAGTGATGAAAGGAGTTTGCATTTGACATTGGGGATGCACTTAATGATTTTATTTTAGATTGTTGGACTTCTATTTTGTTTAGAAAGTACAAAAAAGTTTTTTTTTTTTTTTTAATTTATAAAATAGTAAATATAAATATTTAATATTATAACAATTGTGTTATCTAATTTTAAAGTTACAGCACTTTGATATACCAAATAAAGCTTAAATGACTTTTGCACTCATTCTCATATGTAATGTCTAGTATTTTGTTGTTAAATTGGATATGAGGGTCCTCTTTTGCTTATCTTTTGCTAAACATGAACAGACTTACAAAATCAATTAGACAATATCAATTAATACTATTCATCTAAAAAGTTTATCATCTTTTACAAAATCATCCTTCATCTATTCATAATTTTACAATTCAAACAAAATAATTTAAGACAAAATTTTTATTTGATATTAAAATATTGTAATTTTAAAATTATAACAATTTTGAAATGAAGTTACTAAATATCAAATGTAAATTTGAAAATTAAATAATTGTATCAAAATTAGTATTTATCAAATATTTAATTATTATATTTTTAAAAATAAATGAAAATATGGTAATTTTAAATGATGTTTAAAAATGATAAAATTTAAAAGGGTAAATTTGTATAAAAAAAATATGCACGCATGCATGATGCACTAACACCGACTATTATTTTGAGGTTACTAATTACAGAGATATTATATATTATATTCTAAATAAATAAATATATAACAATATATTATATATTATATTCTAATAAATGTGCTGAAATATCACAATCATTGTTTTTATTCTCCTGCTATTTTGTGACTCTTAACATTGAATAAGTAGTTGCAAGCGTGGGGGATATAAAGAGATGTTGATGTTAAGAAAAGGAAATAAAGGGAAGTCGATCGATTGCTTGATGCAATGTATTGAATTTGTTCCTTTGCATTTGTTCTCATCCAAAAAATGCATCTTTCTGACGATCATTCTCTCCCTCTCTCTTTCCAATGACTTAATTTGGGGACAAAGATGAGCTGAGCTGAGGTGCATATTAATACACCGTATAAATCATTTAATTTATTTAATTTTTTATTATAATTTTTAATTTATAAAATAAATTAAAAATTATAATAAAAAATTAAATTAAATAAAATAAAAATATGTAAAAACATGCAAGTGTACCGTGGTATGACTTATTAATTTTTCTTTTTTTCTTTTTTTTTTTTAAATCATAATTTGAAGATTCAAAAATTGATAGTTAGGTACCCTACTTTACCCCACTCATTGATGAAGGCTTAGGGTTTTGAGTTTTAATAGTGATATGGGAAATTTGAGGGCGACATGTGCAGGCAAGGCAAATTTGACTTATTTCCTTTTCTTTTCTTTTCTCAATTATTTAATTTATAGTCAGGCTATGGTGCATCCTCATACATGAAAAGCCTTGGATGCACCCGTTTTCCATAAAACCACACTTTTTTTTTTTAAATCTAGAAATCCCATGGCTAGCCAACGTCTAAGAAGATTTCGTCGAAGAGATCCAGACCCTCGATTATCCTTGATCAGTATCATCGAAATGGAGCTCAGATTCTTAATCAATCAGGCATCCAACTCGATCCCCTGACAAACGGTATCAAACGACCAGATAAAATCGGGGTTATACCAGACTCTTACACCTGGATGCACTCTCAAATATTCGAACCTAGGACTAACACGAATGTTTTCCAAAATAAAATCACTAGACTACACCCAGCGGATGTCCTTAAAACCACACAGATGCAAACATTCCATATCATCAAATTTAATGATCTTTTTATATTTACAGTAATTCAATTTAATAAGACGATGCAATTAAAGTGTTTTCTTTTTTTATACGTAAGAAATTTTAATTTATCTAATCTTAAACAGATGCGAAATAGTTATCACGTAAATAAAATAATTCAGATAAAATCTATGATTACATTAGATTCTTATAAATAATATACTCCTAATAACTCGAACACATGACCAACGCAAAGAAACAGTCGTTACTTACGTATTGGAATTATCAGGAACCAAAGCTTTTTATATACTTTTATGGATAGTAGATATATAAATTTTTTTAAAAAAATTTTGTATATAAATTGATATAATATAATAAAATTAATTACCTTATAATTCATATTATTTAGTAATTATAATTATATTAATTTATAATTTTTTTTAATAATAATATAGCATATCAATTTATATATATAAATTTATATAAAAAATTTTTATTTTTAACAGTATTAATAATTTAACTATTTTTTTTACACTCTTAGGTTATAATATGGAATACTTTCATTGTTATTGTTAACTCTTTTGCCAATAACTTTTAACTTATAATAAATAAAATAATAAATTATTTAAAAAGTACAATTAAATACTTAAAAAATGTAAAAGAATGTAGTATCCATTAATGGATAACGAAGTCTTGTCCTTGAGAAAAAATTTTAGGTGGGTCAGTATACTATGTTAGTAGCATGCTCGATCAATTAGAGCTCGTCATTTCAGTTAATAGGGACTTTAGAGATGGTAAGATGGAACCTAATTTTCTTTCTCTCCATATATATATATTTTTATTTATTTTGAAAAAGGTTAGCCTATTTCTATAACCTTGAGCCTACACAAATATTAATTGGTCAACCAATGCACTTATGGAATGGTGCCATATGGTGCATGAGACGCACCCAATATTTTCTCAGCCCTTATTTAATGTTTTAACTCAGGAATATAGCTGCTATCATTATCTAATTTTTTATACGGGGAATCTCAAATTCCCCTGAAAATAATGTCACGTACCTCCTCGTGGAATACGTGATAAAATCAGAATCATCTATTAGGTGTAATGGATGATTCTGATTTTATCACATACCCCATAAGGGATGTGTGACATTATTTCATTTTATAGAGAGAATCTATCATTCCTCCTTTTTATATTGACGAACGATTGCATCTATTATTCTATCTTCAATAGTCCTCAAACCTATTTTTAATATTTATTTTTAATTTTTTTTTATATATAAAAAATTTATTCATTCAATTACCATTAATACGTCTAATGGAATATGAAACTGATCCACTCTTTAAAGTTAGGATCTCATAAATCATCTGTTAATTATTTTTAATATAAATACATATAAATTATATTTTTTTATTAAATATAAAATAAAATTTTTATTTAAATTATATATAATAATATAAATATAAAATAAAAATCTTAATTTAATTCTTTTAATACTTTAACAAATAAAATCTAAAGATAGGAATTAAATCTGAACCTAAAAGTCACTCAAATTGTACTCCCATCATCAAATCACTCCTGAATTTTTTTTTTTTTTTCAAATTGCTTATAAATAACACACATTAAATTTTTTTATAATATTTTTTTAAAATTTCTTTGAAAAAAGAAATAACAAATAATCGGAACGGAATAGAAAATTTACAATATGTGACAAAGAATTCGATAACTATAGGAAATAATTAGAAGGATTGTATTCTACAACAAATTACCATTTTTTTAATTTTATAATTGTATAAAATTTAATTTGTGTAATATTTTAGTGGTAAGTATTTAAGTCGAATAGCTTTCAAAATAAAAGAATTAAGACAAAAAAATAACTCAAAATTCGTTAATCAAATTATATGATAGAACAAATAATATTAGAGATACAAACTCTCTAAAATATATAATGAAATATTAACTTATAATTATAATAGATATTAATGAATAAAAATATAAAATTAATGTAATAATTAATAATAAATAATATGTGTAGTATACTACTACTACTATTATTATTATTATTATTATTATTATTATTATTATTATTATTATTATTATTATTATTATTATATAACATCAATTTCTATAATCCTATAATTTATACATAAATTATGTATCTCTCACAATATTGATAATAAATTAGAGTCATATTTGCTATAATTAATCATAATTATCGAAATCTTTATATATGAAAATTTTATTTTCAAAACAGGCCACGAATAATTTTTTTCTTCTATTGTATCATTTTTCTTCATATATAAACCTAGTTTAAAATTATGATATGGGTGTTCTAACTTTTTTTATTATTATTTTTAACTATTTCATTTCAATTTTCGACCCTTTCGTTTTAATTCTTAATTTTTTTTTATCGTATTTTATATTTTTATACATTAAAAATTATAATAAAATAGTTTAAAATTATAATAAAAAATTAAAAAAGGAATTTTAAAATATATAAAATATACAATAAAATATAACATTTTTTTATCGCAATTCTCAACTCTCTTCTTACAGTTCTCCACTTTTTCATTTCAATTCTCAATTTTTTTTGTGGTATTTTACATTTTTATATATTAAAAATTATAGCAAAAGTATTAAAATCATAATAAAAAATTAAAATTATAACAAAAGAGTTAAAATAAATTTGAAATTATACAATAAAGTGGAGCTAAATACACCATATTGAAGCCCTAAAACTTGTATCCGTATCCCTGTGGAATATTTGAATTTGCCATATTCCGTTGGCTCTCTGTCTCCTCCATGGCCCTATGTTCTTTCATGATCTATCTTTTTCTCCTGTTTATAGGCATTGTTTTAGAAGTATACATCCATTTACATAACATTAATTTATACAGGGCAAGGCATTGCTGAAAGTCTTCACGTGGGGAAGATGGTTTCGGATTGCAATTTAAGCTATCACCCGTACAATTTTACATCAAATTATTACTTACAACACTTTTTCAATGCAGACAGATTTTCAAGGATCCATGTGACCACAATTGTCTTCGACAAAATTTGAGTTTGGATAAGTACTCTTCTTTTTCTAAAAATGAAATTTAAAAAAAATTCAAGTAAAATTTATTTAAATATATAATACATTCATAATTAGGACAGAAAGAAAAATTTTGCTCGAAAATTAAATATTGCATATTGTATTAATGTAGTTTAATTTCTCATCCTATTTGTTATTTCATTTTGGGCCACTATAAGGCCCATAATCTGACCCAAACATCTAATAAACTATCTACCACTAATGCTTCTGTAATTTTGTTGTTGTTGTTGTTGAAATGAATAAAATGTTTGTTAAGTCTGGGAGGATTTGATTGGATTATTTACAGCATTTTAAACGACACATTTTTTTAACATTCAATTAATTTTTATTTTAAATATCCGAAAATATTAATTTTCGTATTTACAATCAATAATTAATTTAAAATATTAATAATATCCTGTATACATGTAGCAAACATTAGCTCCCAATTATTGTAGTCCAGCAAAGGTCCGTATGTCTCAAAAGTTACCACAACCCTTGATATATATATATTTTTTTCCCAGACTGCAGCAGCTTTGTATGTCTTACAGAGCTACTTGACAAATTTCCAGTGGCCAACTGGAAAGCAGACAGAGCGAGAAACAAGAAAAAAAATCTATAACACTGAAACATCCAACATTTTCTGCACAAGGGCACTCCCATTCCCATAGCCAATGGAGAACAGTTCAGGAATTATCCCTTTGAATTTAATTATTAAATTAATCAAGAGCTATTACAGATTCAATTTTCTTATTATAATTTTTAACTTTTAAATTACACTTATGTTATAATTTTAAAAATTTTTTATTTCGTTATAAAAGTCTTTATTTTATAAAAGAAAATATAATAAAAAATTGTAAAAAAAGACTTAAGAATTATAATTTTAAAAACTTTATATTACAACAAAAAATTGAGAATATAAAATAATTTATTGTGCATCGGTTTGCAACATAGTTTTGCCCTAATTTTTAATTTATTGACTTAGATTTTCAAATCTTGAGCTGAAAAGTACTTGATTTTGGTGTTTTGTGAGTGAGATTATCTTATTATCATATTCTTGATTAAACCATAAAAAATGAAAGAATATGGAGATACATGTTGATGTTGAGACTTCAATTTTAAAAAATTTTATTTTTTAACCACTTATTAAAAGCTATTTATTTTTTTAATTATCCAATTTTAAAATTTATTGACAAAAATACACTAATTTTGTCTTTAATATGTTTTATTTTATTATTTAACTTTGTATTTAACAAACTACAATTACTATTTAGTTGATAATATATTGGTTAAAACAAAAGTTTTAAAATTTAAATAAATAAAAAATTATGTTCATTGTGCATTTGCAATAGTTGCTGGCGCATGCTGGTGCTGCTACAACAGTCGCGCATGCCACACATGCTGTTGACACAGCCACGCACCAATCTTAGGTGCCATTGACGCAATCACACACTCCTTGGGTAAAGCCTAGATAGCTGCATTGACAGATTTTTTAGAATTATTTAAATTTTTAAAAATAAATTTTAAAGATATATTTTTAATAAAAATTTTAAAATATTTTATTTTATTTTTAACTTTTGAAGAGATAGTTTCTTGTCGACTGTTACAATGATACGACGCACAAATATTTTTATTATTTAAATTTATTTAAATTTTTATTTTTAATATAAAATATAATTGCTAAGAATCTCAATTATAAAGACTTGAAATTAACAAACAAATCATAATCAATCCTCAAGAAAAGTGAATTAGATTTTTAAAAAATGAAAACATTAACCCAATAATTATAAAAAATCATAAATTAGAGATATAAATAAGTGTTTGAACGCCACAAGTTAATAAACTTAAATAGTTCAAAAAGTTTTTTGAAAAATTAAAGAGAAAAGCCTCTCAATTCGATTGATAATATAAAATTTGTAATCTATTAATCTAAACTAGAGTTTGTTGTCTCTTTATAGAGAGGTTATAAATCTTATTCCTTTTTAATTACTAATCCTAATTTTCTTCTAATTTATTAATTCTAATTCACTTCTAATTATGCATATACTTATTCAATATGCACTTGAATTAAACATATATATAATACTCTAACTTGAACTTATAAAATAAACGTAATTGGACTTAAATAAATAATAATCTAATCCATTACAATTGAAACTTAAAAATAAAGACCGGAACAAAAAAATATAATTATCATAGGTCTTTTTTCTCGTATGTGAAAAAGATACGTAATAGTATTACGTTGTTAAACTTAGTCAGTCAACTCAATATGCATTGCCGCGAGGTAAAATACAATCACCTACTAATTCTGTGTGCTTAGCATACAGAATATAATAATTAAGGTAGTACACTTATAAATAAAGCCTTTAATTTCAATACTTTTTAATAATAATAATAATAATAATAATAATAATAAAGTATTTATAAATGATAGTAGTAAGTCTTACAATCATGACAATCATCACATAGTAGTGATTATTACATAAAAGAGATATGAATGCATTGTATTACTAAGTACCTTTATATATACATCTTTAGATATACAGGTTTGTGACACCAGTAACTAATTAAAGAGTGACATCACTATTTTTCTAAAGTGTGGTGGCATGGTACGTTGTGCCATTGGATCCCCTTCCCTCCAATATTTCAGTTCTTACTGAATACTTTACTTTCGAATGTTTTGGTATTTTAATTTTTCATACATCCGCTTGTGTTGTGTCTCCTAAACTGGCTAAGGTTATTGCTCGCATAACAAATAAGCCTTGAACTTTGCTCATGGCTTGAGATAAACTTATACATCAATTGGACTCATAGGATTCATTCCCAAAATTCTTTAGAATAAGCTAGTAACTTGCTAAAATTAAGTTTACAAACCTATGATCACCCCTTATAGCTAAAATCTTGGCGTGTGTATCCATTTTAGCTTGATTACTCTAAATTTCTTCTATTAAAAAAACTAATCCTTCCTTGATATTTTTAGCTCTTATTCTTGTAATTGTACATCATTAATGTGCAAAGGATATTTAGAACTTGTTGAAATACTTGAGTTTGTACCTTATGCTATCTAATTCTCATCGTTCTCTCTCTCTTCAAAAAGATTTATTCTCGAATCATTACTTACATCAAGGAAAGATAAATTTGCAACATTAAAGGTAGCATTTACATTACTATATTCACTCGGATGATCTATCTTGTAAATTTCGTTTTTAAAATAAAGGGTAATTTGATCATGTAACATATTAGGGTGTTGATACAAGAAATTACTTCTTACTGCAACCTTGTGCACCAGAGCTGTCTTCCTTCAATTTCTGGTAAATTTAACCTGTAATCACAGAGAAATAGTCAGGGGTAAAGCCGATTTTTTGACGAAATATCACACCCCGATCCGGGGGTCCCACACGTGACAACCGCCACAAACCTCCAAGGTGTACTCAATCACATAGAATACAACCAGTAGGCCTGTAAGGCATTCACAAAAACCTGTTTTCTCAAACATTTTATAAACACTTCCAAATCAATCCAG
>JAVXUL010096002.1:0-21095 GCA_035590515.1 Trichilia minutiflora | reverse complement strand
ACTCATAAAAATATCATAAAAATGCTCATAACTAAACAAAATCTTAGCCTAAGGATGAGTGATCAAATCACTCATCATGTAGTATGGATCTCATTAGAAAGTTAGCTAAGCATGGTATGTTAGAGGGTCTTCCTAACCTCAAATTTGCCAAGGATAAGACATGTGGTCCATATCAAAAAGGCAAACAAGTGAAGAGTGCTTTTAAGCCCAAGAATGCCATTTCCACAGTCAAACCCCTTGATCTCATTCATATAGATCTTTTCGTTCTAAATAGAGTTGTATCACTTGGTGGAAAACTTTATACATGTATCATTGTAGATGACTATTTTAGATTCACTTGGGTATTCTTCTTAAAGAACAAGAGTGACACATTTGATGCATTTAGAAAATTTTCTAAGAGAATTCAGAATGAACTTGGTTACCTTTTGGTGAAGATTAGAAGTAACCAAGGTGGTGAGTTTGTGAATCATGATTTTGAGGCTTTTTATGATGAGTTTATGTTCACACATAACTTCTTTTGCACCTAGAATACCACAACAAAATGGGGTAACTGAGAGAAAAAATAGAACATTGCAAGAAATGGATAGAACCATGCTCAATGAATATAAGCTACCCCAATACTTTTGGACTGGGACGATTAACACAGCTTGTCATATTTTCAATAGAGTGTTCATTATAAAATGCCTAGGTAAAACTCCTTATGAGTTGGTGTATCAAAAAAAAAAATCAAACACTTTAAAGTCTTTGGATGCACTTGCTATATCCTTAACATCAAAAACAATATTGGAAAATTTGAACCTAAGTCAGATGTGGGCATTTTTATGGGGTATTCATCTAGAAGCAAAGTATATAGAGTGTATAACAAGAGAACTCAGGTTGTTGAAGAGTCTATGTATATTACATTTGATGAATTAGAACCTGAAGTGATGAAAATGCTTTCTAAAGAGAAGATTGATGAGATAGATATGTCAAATAAGTTGAATGACTTAAGGCTAAGTGAGAATCCTAGTAAGAAGCATGAAGAACATGTAGAGACTCATTCTAGGGAGCTTTCAAAGGCTTGAAAGTATGCACCTTATTATCCTAAAGAGTTGATCATTGGTGATCCCTCTCAAGGAATTAGAACTAGGAGAGCATCTAGATATGTTCCTCAAAATCTTGAGAAAATAAAAAACCTTGCATTTGTGTCTCACTTAGAGCCAAACAAAATAAATTATGCTTTAATAGATGATGTTTGGATAATGGCAATGCAAGAGGAACTAAATCAGTTCTAAAAGAACCAAGTTTAGGACTTAATTCCTAGACCTAGTGATCATTCCATTATTGGCACAAAATGGGTGTTTAGAAACAAGCTAGATAAGTATATAAACATTGTTAGAAATAAAGTTAGGCTTGTTGCTCAAGGCTATAGCCAAAAAAAAGGGATATACTATGATGAGACTTATGCTTCCGTGGTTAGACTAGAAGCTATCTGAATCCTCTAAGCATTTGCTTGTTTTAAAAACTTTAAACTTTTTCAAATTGTAGTGAAGAGTGCTTTGCTAAATAGTGTTTTAAATAAAGAAGTTTATGTTGAACAACCTCCCGGTTTTGAAAATCAAAAATTTTCAAACCATGTTTACAAACTAACTAAAGCTCTCTACGGTTGAAACAAGCTCCTAGAGCTTAGTATGAGAGACTTAGTAAATTTTTGTTGGAAAATAATTTTGACAAGGGAAGTATTGATAAAATCCTTTTTATTAAAATAAAAGATTATGACATACTCATTGTGCAAGTGTATATTGATGATATCATTTTCGGTAGCACAAATGATTACTATATGAAGATTTTTCAAATTTAATGAAAAATGAATTTGAAATGAGTATAATGGGAGAATTGAATTTTTTTTTGGGTTTACAAATTAAACAAACTTTAGATGGTATTTACATCTCCTAATCAAAATATGTAAGGGACCTTTTGAGAAAATTCAAACTTTTAGATGGTAAACACGTGGACACACCTATGAGTTCATCCACCTCTTTGGATAAAGATGAGTAAGGTAAGGGTATTGACCCTAAGCTTTATAGGGGCATGATAGGATCATTGTTATATCTTACTGCATCTAGACTTGACATTTTATATAGTGTATGTGTATGTGCACGATTTCAGTCGAACCCTAAAGAATCTTATTTAAGTGCTGTAAAATGGATTTTTCTATACCTTAGAGGCACACTTAACTTGGGATTGTTTTATCCTAAGGATGGTTCATTTGATTCTAAAGGTTTTTCGGATGCAGATTTTGGGGGTTGCAAAGTTGATAGAAGAAGCAAAAGTGGGGCTTGTCATTTCTTAGGGAATGCATTAGTTACATGGGTGAGTAAGAAGTAAAATTTTATTGCTTTATCTACCACCGAAGTCGAGTACATATCTGTGAGTAGTTGTTGTGCACAACTCTTATGGATTAAGCATCAATTGATTGACTATGGCATGCATATAGATAGCATTCCCATCATGTGTGATAACATGAGTGCCATAAATCTCGCTAAAAATCCAGTACATCATTCCTGTACTAAGCATATTGAGATACGACATCATTTTATCCGAGATCATGTGCAAAAGAATGATGTTTGCATTAAGTATGTTAGCACTAAAAATCAACTAGCAGATATTTTTATAAAATTTTTGGATAAATCATGATTCTGCTATTTGAGGAACAATCTTGCAATGATGTGTGTTGATTAAACATGTTTTTAATTGTCTTCTTTAATTTGTTCAACCTTTATATCAATATACTTTTTGTTTAATGAATTTGCGCATGGATACGGGCTACTCTCTGCATGTTTTTTCTTAAAAATTTATTATTGTATCAACACCCTAAGCATCATATTGACACATTTCAGTCAACATATTGATACGCTTAAAACGTGCTGGAGCATTAGATGAATGTATCGATACCTTTCCAAAATGTTTTAACACCTTCGAGACGGAGATCCTGAGTCTTACGACTCAATGTATCGATACCTTCGTGATATACTTGGGATGGAAACATCAAAACGTATCAATACTTTTTAAAACATATTGACATGTTTACCCAACTGAATCTCAAAACTACGTCTTTTTGAGCTTAAGACACAATCCTTGACATTCAAAACCGCCATAACCCCTCATCTTTCCTCAATTTTTTTAAATTCAAAATCTTTAACCATTACTCTCTCTCTCTCTCTACAAGCTTTAAAATCGTCACTTTCATCTCATTCTCTCTCAATCGTCTCTTTTAAAGAAATAAAAATTGTCATTCACTCACTCTCTCTCTCTGTCTCTCAATGGCTCCTCGTATGAAGATTCCGGAACTGTCTGACTAAAGAAAATGAAAAGTTACAGAATCTTCCTCCTCTGCAATACCAAAAGAACCAAATCAATGGGTTTTCACATCTCAAGAACAACAAGAGAAATTCATGAGTCAGTTCACTCACAAGATCATAACTCCAGGCTGGGTAATCGATTTCGAACTTTTAAATAAGATGCATGTTTTTATTTGGCCTAGATTACTCATTTCGGATGGTTACCATTTCTGAGCATTAAGGGGGAGTTTTACCCTGAACTAGTAAGACTGTTTTATTATAATCTCGATATTAAAGACCCAAACAATAGCAAAAACATAGTGATAAAATTTAGGACTTGGGTAAGAAATGTTGAGTTTGCTGTGGATGAGGAATTATTAGTAGAGTAGTTTAGGATGATTCCAGGGGGAGAACACTATTATCCATCAAACTTTAACCCTTTTAAGGCTTGTAGGATTATTTTTCAAAACCCAGATCTACAGACTATAGAGAACAAACCCTCCAAGCTTCAGTTAAATGAGCGGATTTTGCATTTGATTGTTACCCATAACTTGAATGTCTATTCTGGTAAATTTGTAAAGATATCTGTAGAGGATATGTGGTGGATGGAGTGGATTATGGCCCATCATCAACCATACTTTGCTAACTGGATGATTACGAGCATTATACGAGGTGCCTCTCAACGATACAACCTACATTATGGGTATCTGATTTCAGAGTTAATCAGGAAGATGGCCCCAGAGACATTGGTTAATGTGGACAGCAAGACTCCGCCTCTGTCGAGTATGCTGAGAGAGACTACTCTTCGGAAGATGCATTATGAGTAGTAGGCTCCTAGTGTATGGTTTCCAAAGTAGATTGATAGTTCCTCCATTAGAGAGGGTAATGATGTTCAAACCCAGGATGCTCCAAATGACCTTCCTTCTGGTTCAGGATTAGAGCAACAGCAGCAGGATGTGCATAGTCCTCCTCTACGTGAGACTCCTCCTCCTCCTCCTTCTGTTCCATCACCCGTACTGCAACTTGAGGCTCAGGACACAGCAAGTGTTCTACCACCTGTTACGGAGACAACTCTAGTAGCACCTCCTCCTACACAACCTCGTGGTTCAGTTTCTTTGGCTCTTCCTGCTCCAATTTTAGAGTATAAGATTGAGCAAATTCTTGATAGTTTTTCTACCCTTGAGTATACTGTGTGACAGTGGTGTAGAAGCTAGATAGTCATATGAATGAGTCATTTCAGCTGATGCATATGCTTGGGAAGATGGTAGAAAAACAACAAGAGGGTTTGACACTTTAGTACACTGACTTGCAGATGAAGATGGATGAAGTTGAAGAGTGGATTCTTTATGAGATTGGTCGATGATGACCTTCTATAGGAGCGTTTCTAGGATCCTTTTCAGGATATCGACCTTCTTCCTCTGGTCGTCAGCCACCACCTCATTCTCATTTTTGACCTTTTCATCCAGAGCCATCACCTACTCATCCACCATTCGAGACAGGATCATCATCTCGTCCAGCACCAGTTAATTCATCCAGTTTTGACAATGATAGCGATCCTGAGCTCGCTGATGTCAAGTGTTGTTTTGGAGATGTCCCACATATTGATTTGTCTTGACTGTTGATTATTTTTAGATGATTACTTATTTTGGGATGATGATTTGTTTTGATGATTATTATTTTTTTTGGATGATTGTTTTTGATTGTTTGATTGTTGCACTTAATGTTTGATATATAGAATATTTGATTCATGATAGTTGATTCATATTGGGTGTTTGTTATTTCATGTTTATTAATTTATTGATTATTTATTTCACCCTTCTTTGCATGTTGACAAAAAGAGGGAGACAACCATGATATGTATATTTCACTTGTTTCATGTGTTTTGTCATTATCAAAACGGGGGAGATTGATGGCCCCAAAATATATTGATGCTATATGTTTAATTGGCAAAAGTTTGTTTTTGATGATACCAAAATATATAGAATAATAATTTATGCATGTGATATATATATAATCTTTATTGCGTAATGATTATAAATTTTAAAATGACAAATATAATTCACTTGGTTTTTAGAAAGACAAAATATATTTTTCAGGTGAGAAATGAAGTCAAAGTGTCAAAAAAGCTTACCTAGGCTTAAACATATCGATACCTCACTTAAAGGTATCGACACGTTTCAGTTACAGTACTGATTTTGAGACCGAGTAACAAAACTCTACTTTCAACATTTCGATACCTTCACTCTGCATAGCAAATGTATCGATACTCCTATTCAACGTATCGATATGATGGCAATGAAGAGGTGCTCGTTCACGCAGAAAGGTTTTGATACCCTATCAGTCCATTTAAATGTATCAATACCTTAGACAAACGTATCGATACCTTTAAAGAGCACATCAAAACGTTCATGATGGACTTGTCAAAACTTGCATTGAATTGTATCGATACCTTGGAAAACATATCCATACCCTCAAAGCAATAGAGCCCAACATATCGATACCCTCAGAATTCAAATTAAAATATATCAATACTTTGAAGAAAAGTATGGGCTTTTGCAACGAATCATAATAGTAACGGCTACTTTAGAAGCAATTAATGTCATCATTAATGAATAAATAAAAAAGCTGTTGGAGGAATTGAATTCAGATATAAATACAATCGAGTTTGAAGATTCATGGGTTGGTGGAAGTGTAATTATTCTGAGCATATCGTTTGAGAACATTCCTTTGCAACATCCTTTATTCTCTTTGCATTACTTTTATCAGTATTTATTTTTAGTGAGAGAAAGCTTGAGTTCATTGCATATTTACTCTTGTAAGAGTTAAAACTTCGATTTATCATTTTACTAAAACTTGTTTAGGGTTACTCTTCACCCGTTGAAAAGAAAGATTGTATTGAGTTTCACTTCACCCGTTCAAAGAAGGAGTTATAATTGAGTTTCTTTTAACCCGTATAAACTAAGAGTTAGTGATCCTTGGTGTGAGTGGATTCAATCGAGGAGTGGAAATAAACTTGTATTAAAATCACTATTAAAATCATGTCTTGCATATTTTATTATTATGTGTTCATTCTCTCTTTGCATTCATAACAAGATCACTTAAAATTTTATTTTAAAAATTATAAATTTTTAATTCACCCCCCTCTTAGATTTTGCCATATGAGACTTCATGAGGATTAGCTATACAGCTCTGAGAGAGTGGATGGGATCCTATTGACTGACCGATTTTATATATATATATATATATATATATATATGTTGGGGGATTTTACGGGGGCTCAGCCCAGCGGCCCAGACCCATTTCCACACCCCTGCCCAAGCCCACTATATGCACACATCCAGCAAATTCCATTATGCGGTGTCGTTATGATAGAATGATCAGGCTAACAGTGAGATAATCTACTCGCCTCGGGTGCTATAGCCGAGACGATCAATCAGGAGCTCTTCTTCGAAGACATTCGTCGTTGACTTGCATCCGGGTTAGAGCCTTCAACAACATGCACCTTCAAGGTCGGAGACTCGGGGGCTCGGGGATGACGTGGCAAGGGACAGCATCATAATTCTCCACGCCCCCTAACCTTTTGACAGGTCACCCTGGGCACGTCAGCCATGCAGCAACACGTGTCCTTGGGACCGCCATTTGACCATTCTAGCTTGTTAGTTCACCATCTCCTCTATATTATCACTATCCTTTTCCATCAAAGAACTACGTGTAACTTGATCCCCCCACCCGTAAAAAAGGAATCAAGAGAGAGAAACACAGGAGGAGCCAGAAAGGAGAAGGCGAGGGAAAGACGGAGGAAGGGGGTACGTAGGCAGCTTGGATCTCTTCCAAGTCCAGCCACAAACACACCCAAAACCGATCAACCACCGCACCCCCACTGTGGGTATTTCTTGTGTGTTTCACCGCCTCAAGTTTAAGAACGAGAAGAAGAGAAAATCTGTTAGTGTAGGAAAAGTCGTCGTGGCATTTTCTTGCATCAACAGTTGGCGCTGTCTATGGGAATCGAACAAAAAGCCATCGAAGCATCATTTTCGGTGGAAATGTCGAATGTTAGGGGCTATATAACTAGAAGACACACAATCGAGCGTGGAAGCGTGGAAGAAGTCCTTGTAGGAGCAGCTGTTGTCACGAAAAGGGCGAAAAGCGCCTTGCATGTGGTCCTTGAGCATAAAAGCCCTCGATCAAACGCCGTTGAGATGCATGCATGTGAGTAAAGCCATGCAAGGAGAACAAATTAGATGTCTCAGCTGCTACAGATGTTCCAAGCCAATGAGTTACAACATGCAGAGGAGGATAGGCAAATTCAGACATTGGCTAGGGAAATATCAGAGATAAGAAGGATGATACAGACCGACACGCAGGAGACAAGAAGGGCTGGCAAAACGGTGGAAAGCAGCTTCCCGCGATCAGAACCTGTGATGAGGGATGGAGAAGGAGTCAAGAGCTGGTATAATGTTCGGAGGTATAAGGCCGCAGAAAAGGAAAAGGATAAGGTCGTAATGGACCCCAACTTGAAGGGGATAGGCGTAAGGGATACATGCATGCCTCCCTCTGTCTAGGGAAGGTGTCACCCTGGGTCTACGAGAGAGTCCCGGAGCTTAGATACGGTCCAGAAAATACCTGACGACACTAACCCACCTCCAAACAACACGAGTGTGCCCTTGGAGTGGAGACGGAGGTGGGGACGTGAAGCGTCGAGGCCAGAGGACCTGCATCGAGAGGAAGAGTGGGAGATCGATACCAAGGACAAGGATGTGAAGTCCTTGATTAAAAAGGTGATGAAAGAGATGGATAACGAGAAAACGCACCCCTGCGTTGGATTGGGTGAGTCAGTCCCAGTAGCCGGTCTCTATGCGAAGTCACCTCTTGCACCAAACTGTTGAGTCAGGCTTTGCCCAAGAAGTTCAAAATGCCCCAGATCACTCCGTTCTCTGGGAAGACGAATCCATCGCTGCACATGGACCTCTTCTGTTAAATTATGTTCGTCCAGAGACTGAGTGAAGAACAAATATGTCGCCTATTCCCCCTGACCCTGGAAGGACAGGCCAGAAAATGGTTCTTGGGCCTAAACCCCAGGAGTGTTCAGAGCTTTGAGCAGCTGTACGAGGTCTTTACTACCGAGTTCAGGTGCACAATCTTCGACACCAAAACCCCGAGCTCGTTGTTACTACTTAAACAGGGGAACGGTGAGAACCTCAGGAGTTTCATCGAGAGATACCATAGAGAAGTACTCGAACTGAGGGCTTACCACCACCCATTGGCCCTAGAGGGACTGAGACAGGGTCTAAGAATAGATAAGTTCTGGTATGCTGTTTGTAAGTCCTCAGTAAGCACTTACGAGGCAGCCAAGAGGAAGATCCTCGATGAGGTAGACGTCGAAAACCTGGTATGGTCAAGGTGAAAGAGCAGAAACCCGCAGGGGCTCCCCCGAGAGATAACAGCCGCTTCAAGAAACCCAATAGCAAGAGGTGGAAAAATGATGGGAGAAGGTTTCCTGAAGCCGCTCGAGAGAGACACCGAGTTCCCGAATATCGCCGGGGCAATCGGGGGAGAGAAGAGCCACACCCTAGGGAGAAAGGACCTACTCGGGGAGACAACCCGCCACGGGTTGCTCAGGTAGACAGACCGAGACGAGCAGAACAGGAGGGAGCGAAGAAGCTTACTCCCTTGAACGCTCCCCCCTCTCAAATTCTGGAAGAAATAAGGAGATGGGGGATGGTGTTGCTGAACCCCCGCCCAATCAGACGCAGGCTTCCCAGAGAGGCGGGAGATGAGTTTTGCGAGTTTCACCAAGACGTAGGATACTCGACGGAACAGTGCCACGAGCTGAAGGATCATATTGAAGTGTTGGTCAGGAATAATTACCTGATCGAGTTTATAGCTTGTGAAGATGGAAGGCCCCGAAAACTAGGACAAGAGTAGCAACCCTGACCCCCAGACCATAAAAGGACGGGGACAACTCTGAAGAGGTCGAGTGGAGAAGAAGTTCGAAGGGGACTTTGCCTTTGTCCTGCACGAGATCCATGACTTAACCCGAACGCAGGAGCTGAAAGTGCGCACCCAACACGGGGGGTTCTCGAGTGGCCGCGATGAAGACAGGAAGACAGAACCAAGAGGCCGGGTACATTATCCTTGACATTGTATTATATTAATGTGGATTTGTCCTACCATGCTTGGAATGTTTGAAAATAGATAAGGCAGAAGAGATAGCTGAAGAAATCCATGATGACACCTGCGGGAGTCAAGTAGGGGTAGGCTCCCTAACATGCGACGCCTTTCGGTGAGGATGTTGTTGGCCCACCATCCCTATGAGACGAGCCGTTCCCCAACTTGACCGCAGGAAAGACCGCTGCACTGACAAAAACCTAACCCAAGCCACCAGTAAAATGATCGGGGAAACACACCGACGCCCCGACTATCTTATTGCAGAACAATACTGAAGGGGGATGAGGTCGATTGAAGATCGGGGTTAGACCTGTTAGATGGAAGGAGAGATGAGGCCGCAACTCGGGTACCCACATGCCAACCGAGGGTAGCCCGACACTACTGGCCAGTAGTCAAATATTGAGCCCATCAGAGAAGGGTTCTTGTCCTCCACAAGGTGACTCCTAACACCACAGTCCCGAGTGAAGGGGTATTGGTAACTAAGGGGGAAGGGCCATCAAAGTCGTTCAGGTACTTAAACCAACCCCGAGCGATACTTCACAAAAATCGTTCGAGTACCTAAACCAGGGGATCATAAGTCAAAAACCCTGAGCGACACTCCAACAATGAAGCCATCGAACGCAGACAGACCAGAGATTTACTGTCTATGACCCAACCCTCTTGGCGATCGATCCCCCGATCCTGCGACTAGCGTCGAGCCTACCTGCTCCGCAATGAACGCACGCTGAGCCCCTCTCAAGTACTCAACAGTGTCTAGCTCTAATAATTGAAGCTAGCCCCATCTCTTTAATGAGAAGACCTTCGACCCTCGTGCCAAGGATATTTGAAGACGAAACCATCATGAAGGGTTCACGGATCATTTGTGCGGGGCCTAATTTTGAGGACCCATGAACCATTTGTGCGGGATCATGAGAAGACCTTCGGCCCTCGTGCCAAGGATATTTGAAGACGGAACCATCATGAAGGGCTCACGGACCATTTGTGCAGGGTCCAGTTCTGAGGACCCACAGACCATTTGTGCGGGATCATGAGAAGACCTTTGGCTCTCGTGCCAAGGATATTTACTGAGGAGCCATTTTGTTCCCAGTCCAAACGGACAGTTTCGTCCGGGGCCACGCGAACCGTTTTGTCCGGGGCTAGCTATTTGTTTGAATTTCTCTTTTGCAGGTACCCAGGTACCCGAAAGAGACTAGTCACCTGCTATGTGTATCCACTATGTTGTAGGACCTTTTAACGGTCAGGTTACATAACAGATCGGTTTGTAAGTGCTCTCTTCTCTATAAATGCTTATGACTGTTTTAATGACAAATATGGATGAGCTATGTAGCAGGGTATCTTTATTGGTTTTCTTACTCGGATGATTTTTCCAAACGGACGCGCCCTTTATTTGGGTGTATCTTACAGGTTTTCTTACTCGGATGATTTTTTTGAGCGGACGCGTCCTTTATTTGGGCGTATCTTACAGGTTTTCTTACTCGGATGATTTTTCTGAACGGACGCGCCCTTTATTTGGGCGTATCTTACATGTTTTCTTACTTGAATGATTTCTCCGAGCGAACACGCTCTTTATTGGGCTCATCTTACAGGTTTTCTTACTCGAATGATTTCCCCGAGCGGACGCGCCCTTTATTTGGGCGTATCTTATAGGTTTTCTTACTCGGATGATTTCTCCGAGCGAACGCGCCCTTTATTTGGGTGTATCTTACAGGTTTTCATACTCGGATGATTTTTTCGAGCGGATGCGCCCTTTATTTGGGCGTATCTTATAGGTTTTCTTACTCGAATGATTTTCCCGAGCAGACGCACCCTTTATTTGGGCGTATCTTATAGGTTTTCTTACTTGGATGATTTTCCCAAGCGAACGCGCCCTTTATTTGGGCGTATTTTACAGGTTTTCTTACTCGAATGATTTCCCTGAGTGAACGCACCCTTTATTTGGGCATATCTTACAGGTTTTCTTACTCATATGTGTTCCCCGAACGGGCATGCCCTTTATTTGGACATGTCTATTAGATTTTTCTTTAGATGGGTTTCCCGAGTGGATAATGGATGGACCTTTATTTGGAGTCCTGTCTTCGGGTATCTTTTCCAGGCATCTGAACTCTTCATTGGGACATTCTGCTTCTCACTCGGATGTTTTTCCTGAGTGAATAGATTCTTTGTCAAGATCTGGGAAACTACTTGCCATACACTCAGGTGCTTTTTGTTCAGATAGGTTTTTGCTCGGGTACACTTCCATTCGGATAGTCTTTACCTAGATATCTTTCCCATTCAGGGTATTCCCACTTGGATAGTTTTGCTCGGATAGCTTCGCCAAATTAGAAAGTCATTCAGTTATCTTTGAGAAGTCAGATGCTCTTTCAATACGGTGGATTCTTTTCAAATTATTCTATCTAGAGACATATTGCAAAGCATATCACAGTAAGAAGACAGTGTGCATATATATATACAGAAATGGAAAGTTTTATTAATCAGAACTTGTTATTACAGAACAGCCAACTCATGTTACTACAAAATGCTCGGCCTATGCTATTACAGAATATCCGACCCCCGTTGGGTCTTATCTACACTTGTGGGATTTTGAAGGACCAGATCCACCTCCGCCTTCTCCAGACGTGTCAAGGTGTAAGGCGTTCTCCTTCTAGATCCTCCTGTGTCATTCTGCTCACGCCGCCGAGCCTCTGCCGCATCGCCTCCATCTCTAAGCTCACCTGCAATCAGAGAGAAATAACAGTGAAACCAGTGGGTGAACTTGGAGAGGGGCCCCGAACTACAAGGTGCACGCAGAGAGGTTATCATAGAAAGGGACACCAGTAAACATAGTCAGAGAAGGATCCTAGAAGAACAAGAAGAGAGCCCCTGCACATCCGGGCACTCCCTCCTGATCACAGCTCCCCGGATGTCACACGACAGGTGTGCGCATTTGGTACTCCTGCCTGTGAAATTGAAAATCCTTCCAATAAGGATCATCGGGTAGAGGTTAGGATTAAACTCTAGATATACTGGGTTTCTTCAACTGGAAACAAGAGACTCATCGAACGAGTAGAGGCAGAGAGAGCATTGGAGTAAACGAAGCAAAATGTCTGTCTTGAGAAGTTTGAGGAAAGAAGATGACAATGGTTCTTGAAAGTTTTGCTTGAAAACGAGGTGGTATTTATAGGCAGAGTTCAGATAGTTCAACCATCAATTTTGATCCAATGACCCAGAAGACGCCACACCACCTGAAGATGGAACGCTAAGAGTCAGCTCTTTTCAAGATTTAAATAAGGTGAGAACCGTCCCGATACGCAATTATGATAGCCCGGATATCGTGTATTCCCGGATTGGTTTAGCAATGGAGGAGAGCCACGTGTGGAACAATTACGTTCCCAAGAGGATAACAGAGACGTAGTGTCAGTCAATCCAACCGAGTAGAGACTGCATAATTTTCAATTAAATTGATTATTTAATTAAAAACTTAAGGGCTTATTGTTGAGGGATTTTATCGGGGCCCAGCCCAGCGACCCAGGCCCATTTTCACACCCCTACCCAAGCCCACTATATGCACACATCCAGCAAGTTCCATTATACAGCGTCGTTCTGAGAGAATGATCAAGCCAACAGTGAGATAATCTACTCGCCTCGGGTGCTCTAGCCGAGACGACCAATCGGGAGCTTTTCTTCGAAGACATTCGTCGTCAACTTGCATCCGGGTCAGAGCCTTCAGCAACATGCACCTTCAAGGTCAAAGACTAAGGGGCTCAGGGATGACGTGGCAAAGGACAACGTCACAATTCCCCACACCCCCTAACCTTGTGATAGGTCACCCTGGGTACTTCAGCCATGCAATAACACGTGTCCTTGGGACTGCCATTTGGCCATTCTAGCCTGCCAGTTCACCATCTCCTCTATATTATCACTATCCTTTTTCATCAAAGAACTACGTGTGACTTGATCCCCCCACCAGTAAAAAAGGAATCAAGAGAGAAAAATATCGGAGGAACCATAAAGGAGAAGGCGAGGGAAGGACGGAGGAAGGGGGGTATGTATGCAGCTTGAATCTCTCCCAAGTCTAGTCACAAACACACCCAAAATCGATCAACCACCGCACCCCCACTGTGGGTATTTCCTGTGTGTTTCACCACCTCAAGTTCAAGAACGAGAAGAAGAAAAAATCTACTGGTGTAGGAAAAGTCGTCGTGATATTTTCTTGCATCAACAATATATGTGATTTACATTGACTCTTTCGCAGTCATGTTTAGTATGCCACATTGCATATATTTTGCTTTTGATGATTATGATGGTTTTTCGTAATCGATGTATGGAATCATTTACTATGTGTATATCATTGTGTGGTCTACTCATTGAGTATTTTTTTTTAACTACTCACTCCTCATTTTCCCATTTCAGGTTAGTATAATCGGGTATGGTATAGCATAGCTAAAATGAGTTTTCAACAGATTTTCAAGTACTCGACTCAAGTGTATATAATGTGGTCTACTGAACAAAATGAATATTGTATTTATGATTTTGTGTATTTGGCTTGGTAAGAACCCATTGAAATGGATATTTTAAAAAATATTTGTAATATTGTGTATTCCATGAGAATACAGATGTTAATTGATATTCATGATTGAAAATATTTTATTATGTTATTTTTACAAAATATGTTATAAAACAAGTACTATACCTTGCGGATCTTGGGATTACATTCTAATTATAGGATATATTTTTAGGATTCACGATAATTGTCACGTGATCGACCAGGGTCGGGGTGTGATAATTTTACTGGTATCAGAGCTTTCAGCTTGCTAGTGAGTCATATTTTTTTAATTTTTGAACTCTCTTAATTTTGACTATTAAAGATTTCATATTTTGATGATTTTAATGAGAATTGTGTCAGTGAACCATAGATTGAGTCGAGTCAATTGAGATTTATTAATTTGGTATGAAATATATTGATTTTTGTATAGAAATGCTGCCACAACCCAAAAGGAAAAGGGGTAGACCTCGGAGGAATATTGCAATTCAAGATGATTAGGAGGCATCATTTTATACTCTACCATCTACTTATGAGCACGAACAAGTTCCTGTGGATCCTCCATCACAGACGCAGAATCCTAAAGGGAATGCTTATATCCCTTGGTCACAGGAGATTTGGAACACATTTATGGTATATATGAGTGTACAGAATTTGGTGTCAAATCCTAATCATGCTGAATCTTCTCGGCCAGTGAGAAAGTTGTCCAAGTTGATCAAAGAAGTGAGACAACTTGGAAGTGCTCCCTTCTGTGGAACCAATGATGCTTTAGAAGCAAGTAGATGGCTGACATAGATTTATCAGATGAGGAAAAGATGAGAGTGGCTATTAGATTATTAAAGCAGAGTGCTGCTACTTGGTGACAGAATATTTTATTGAGATTGAGTGCTAAGCCTACCTGAATAGACTTCTAGAGAGACTTTTAAGAGAAGTACTTTACGCACTTTTATAGTAATAAAAAAAAGCGAGTTTATGAACTTGAGACAGTTGGGTAGTATGGTAGCAGACTATGAGACTTAGTTAAGACAGTTGGCAGAGTTTGTTCCAAAACTCACCACTGAAGAAACCTTATGTACTGAGTTTGAGGCCGAGCTGAATTTAAAAATCAGAGACAGGCAGGTAGAGTTATGAGGAGGTGGTGCAGTTGGCCTTTGAGCATAATCATTGGTTAGGGAAAGCAGATCCAGGGCTAGATTTCAGAAGAGAAAGGACTTCAATGTTTTAGTTGGTTAGTCTTCTAAGAAGAGCCACAGTAGTAGATCTTCGAGTGGCTATTCAAGAAGTCCTGGGGTTTCTTCATCTTTTTTCCCAAAGGAATAGAGATTATCTCAATTTGGTATTTCTACCTCGGGATTAGGTCGATCGGACAAAAAGTCATCTGACAGTAGGTGATGTCCTAACTGTAAGCGATTTCATAGCGGGTCTTGCAGATTACCTCTCATGTGTTATCATTATGGTCAGGTGGGTCACATGAAGAGAGATTGTCCTAGTTTGGGGACACCAGAGATAGCTAGCTAGCCAGGGCAAGACTTGAGATTTTTTGGTACACAACAGCCCATGCCTCATCCATAACTTTCAGGTGCTCGTCAGTCTAGATCAGAAAGTGCAGTCGCTCGTCAGGGTAATCAAAGGAACCGGTCATGAGTTTAGACTCAGGTATTTATAAGGAACCAAGAGTAGGCTCAGGTTAATCCAAACGTGATTACTAGTATGGTGATGATATTTGGTCATCTAGCATACATTTTAGTTAATCCTAATTTAAATAGGTCATTCATTAGCATGGTGTTTGTATGACACGTTAATAGGAACCTGGTACCTTTAGAACCAGAGTTGATTGTTCATACGTCCTTGGGACAGAGATTGCTTTGGAACACTATGTTTAGGTAGTGTGAGGTTTGGATTGGAAATGTTGTTCTTGAGATTGATTTGATTCCATTGAGAATCCAAGATTTTGATGCCATTTTGGGTATGGACTGGTTGTCATAGCACTATATTGCAATAGATTGTTTTATGAAGGTGATGACCTTCAGATAGCCAGAAGAGCCAGAGATTGTTTTTACGGACGAGCAGAGGATACTTTCTTCCTGTATCATATCGACGATAGAGACTAAGAGATTGCTTCAGAAAGGATGTCAGACATATTTGACACACATGATTAATAGATCAGTTGCAGAAGTTAACCTAGAATAGGTGCTAGTGGTTAGAGAATTTCCCAAAGTATTTTCGGAGGAATTGTTTAGATTATTGTCTGATAGAGAATTTGAGTTTTGTATCGATCTGGTACCAGGGTCGACACCAATTTTGATATCACCTTATTTTTATAACACCCATAGAAATGAAAGAATTGAAAACTCAATTAAAAGACTTGGTCGAGAAGGGTTTTATCCGACCAATCATGTCAACTTGGGGTGCACCAGTTTTATTTGTGAAAAAGAAGGATAGTAAAGTAAGACTGTGTATCGATTATAGACAACTCAATTGAGTGACCATCAAGAACAAGTATCCATTGCCAAGAATAAATAATTTGTTTAATCAATTATAAGGTGCAAGTGTGTTTTTTAAAATTGATTTGAAATTGAGATATCACCAGCTCAGGATTAGAGAGGATGATATCCACAAAACAGCATTCAGAACTTGATATGGCCATTATGAGTTTTTGGTTATGCCATTTGGATTGACAAACGCACCTGCAACCTTTATGGATTTGATTAATCGGGTTTTTCACCCTTATTTAGACAAGTTTATCATTCCATTTATAGATGGCATACTTGTGTATTCAAGAAATAAGAGAGAACATGCTCAACATCTCAAGGTAGTGCTTTAGACCTTGAGAAAGAGACAGTTGTATGCTAAATTCTCTAAGTGCCAGTTTTGGCTTAGAGAGGTGAACTTTCTGAGGCATGTTGTGTCTGGCAGTGGGATACTTATAGATCCAAAAAAGATTGAGGCCATAGTTCAATGGGAGTAGCCAAAGAATGTGATTGAAATCTGTAGCTTTTGGGGGCTAGCGAGATATTACAGGAGATTCGTTGAGTACTTTTCGTTGTTAACTGCACCTATGATAAGACTTACAGAAAGGAGGTTAAGTTTGAGTGGGATGATCAATCCGAGCAGAGCTTCTAAGCTCTAAAGAATTATCTTACTTCAGCACCGATTTTGACACTCCCTACGTTAGGAGGTGGATATGTTGTATATAGTGATGCCTCGAGACAGGGCCTCATATGTGTGCTAATAAAAAATGGAAGGGTTATAACTTATACTTCTCGATAACTAAAGAAGTATGAAGAGAATTACCCTATCCATGATTTAGAGTTGGCTGTAGTAGTTTTTCCATTAATGATATAGAGGCATTACTTATATGGGGAGCAATGCTAGATATTCACTGATCATAAGAGCCTCAAATATTTGCTTATGTAGAAAGAGCTGAAGTTAAGACAGCGGAGGTGGTTAGAGTTGATTAAGGATTATGACCGGATCATTGACTACCACCCAGGAAAGGTTAATGTAGTAGCTGATGCTTTGAGCAAAAAGACTTCAGCCAGTTTTGCTCATGTTCACACCACTTACCTGTCGTTATTAATACACTTGAAAGTGATGAGAGTATCACTTGAAGTCCTAGTAGGCAAACTCCAAGAGGGGGGGTGAATTAGAGATCTATAAAATTTTAAAATAAAAATATGAAATGATTGAGTGAATACAAATGTAAACTATGAACACAAAAATCAAATGCACAAGACAAGACAAGATTTTTATAATGGTTCGACTACACGTCTACGTCCACTCTTCTCAGTTGAATCCACTCACACCGAGGATCACTAAATCTTTGTTTCACGGGTCAAGAGAAACTCAAGTACAACACCTTCTTTAAATGGATGAAGGGAAATCACTGATGACAACTTTCTTTCTCGACGGGTGAAGTGAAACCCAATACAATAATTCTTCTTGTCACAGGTGAAGAGGAACCCACAATTATTTCACAGGAATTAATTTTTCAAAAACTCTCTTACAGAGTAGATTTACAATATGAACAATCTCTCACTATAAATTAATTACAGAGAATAATGAAGAGAGAATAAAACAAGGAATTTTCAGAACTATATTTTCTTGCTCAAATCATTGTGTTAATATTTGTTATTTTGTCTTTGAAAATTGATGTTTATATATCTCCCATAAATACTTCATAACGATCCATTTTACCTTCATTAATGGCAGCATTAAGTGTCTCTGAACTAATTGTTACGGACTTGATTTTCGCAAAGGTGTTGATACAATATCTCAGGGTATCGATACATTTAAGATTTTTAGCCTGAAGGTATCGATATATTCTCTATTTGTATCAGAACACTTTGACATAAAAGACATGAAGTCTATCATAAAGGTGCCTGATACTGTCCTCAGGGTATCGACACGTTTGAAGAAATATCAAGGGTATCGATACGTTTGTGAAGAGGGTGCTTGATCAAGGGTTCAGGGTATCGATACGTTTGTGAAAAGGTTCCGAAATGTTTGAGTGCAGACCAAAGGTGTCGATAGGATTTTGTGAAAGGTTTTGGAACTCGGGCTTTTATTTTGAACTATGACTAAAATGTGTCGATACGTTCGAGTAACGTATCGATATGTTTGTGCCTTGGTGAGCTTTTCTTGACACTTTCTTCATTTTTTCTCACCTGCAAAAACATATACACTTTCCAAGAGAACAAGTGACTTATATGTGTCTATTTAACAATTAAATTCATTTGTATTATGACATATATGCATTTTTGGTACTTGTTATTTATTTTGGCATTATCAAAAACAATATAACATAGAAACTTAATTATACTCTATAATCATCAAAAATAACTTGGAGCCTTCATCACTAGGGTGTGATAAGGTTGAAGCCTTGATAGATAGTTTTGTAGTCAGACCTATCCTAGTTTATTAGATCAAACTAAGCCAGATGCAAGATAGTGAGTTAGTCAAAGATTGTCGGAGATTAGAGACGGCAAGAAGGGTGACTTCTACTTCACTCAGGATGGGACTTTGACATTCAGAGGTCAGATTTGTATACCCAATGATAGAGTGTTGAGAAAAACTATCTCAGAGGAGATGAAAGACCCCGTTTTTTTAAAAAAAAAAATTATTTTATTTCCTTTTCATTTGCTGTTCACTGTGCGCTTCTTCCTTCTCTGCACGATTTCATTTCTGTTTTGTTTCTGCTCCGTTTTCTTTCTTTTTAAATTCTTCCAAAATTAACCAATTTTTAACCGATTAAACTCCCATTTTTTTTTGACAAATCACTAGTATTCATCGTTCTCTACCTCATACAAGCTTCGTTTGGCTGATTTAGAAATTTTTAATTTCTTTGCGATTTCAGCGTCTTCAAGTCAAATTGACTTCTCCGTAAGGTTCGTAGCTCCATTTCTAACAAGTTTGTATATTCTTTTTCATGTTTTACGCACTTTGATTTGTAATTATTTTCGTATGTTTTTTCGTTGATTTACGGTATTTCGGCTAATTTTAAGATATTTGTTGGGCTGTATTGGAGTCGGGGAAGTCGTAGAAAGCTAGAGAAATGATTTTGGAGAAAATGGGTGAACATGAACAGTAACCAGAGTTACTGTTTCGACGGGTCATGTGGGGTCCACATGTTGAAATTGTAGAATCGAGCTGGAATGCGTCATCTTAGGCGCAATGTGGGTTGTGGGTGTCAAAATGAAGAGGTTTGGTTGAGCTCAGATAGCGAGGAGCAGGATCGCGACCGGAGCGAGGAATTCTAGGGGAGTGCGTACCCTCCCTGATGCGTGAGTGGAATCTTCTATGTTTTCATTTGCTTTAAATGATTTCAAATGCTTTTCTAAATGCCGTTGTCAATGATGTATGCTCCGCTTTATGTGTTTGAATATTTTATGAAAAACTTACATTCTAATGTTCTAGGACGTTAGAAACGGAATATATTTTATATGGAGGCGGAGTTGGATATTTGTGTGGTGGCCGGGAGGGCCCCTTGTTTGTGGTAGAACTTCCTAGGAAAAATGTTTCTGTTTTGATGTATATATATATAAGTTGATTGATTTTATGGCCGAAAGGCCGGATGAATTATTGTTTGATTTCGGTTATGTGTTTTGTATGTGTGTTGGCCTTTGGCCAAGTTGCGAGATGGTTTTGGAAATGATCATTATGTTATATGCTTTGCAATGATTTTATGTTGGATTTATTAGAACGTCCAGTGGGCCAGGAGATTTGATTATGTTTTATGTTTTACGATGAATTGGCTTGTGAGCCATGCTTTATGAGTTGTGTTTGTTGATAGGCCGGTTGGCCAAGTCTTGGTTTATGTTATGTGATAATACGGCCGGTGAGCCGGGATTTATGTTTTGATTTATGTTATGTGGTGATACGGCCAGTGGGCCAGGATTTATGATTTCGTTTTATAATTTCTGATGATTTGGCCAGTGGGTCATGTTTTATTTTGATATTTTGTGGTTTGCTTAAGATGACAGGTCAGAGGGCCAGATTTTATGTTTTTGTCTTGTGATGATGATTTGTGATGATTTGGCCTGTGTGCCATGATTTGTGGATTTGCATTGATGATAGGCCCTGTGGGCCATGTTTTGTAGTTTCATGTTGATAATAGGCTGGTTGGTCAGGTTTCAGTTTATGTTATGTGATAAAACGGCCGGTGAGCCGGGATTTATGTTTTGTTTTCTAAGTTGTGATAATACAGCCTTCGGGCTAGGATTTCCTTTGTCATATTTTATGTTTTGATTTACGGCTGTTGAGCCGGTTGTATTTGATATGTTTATGATGTGGCCTTTGGGCCGGATTTTGATGTTGATTGTGATTGACGGCCATGTTGGCCTGATTTTGATTTGATTTGATGATACGGCCTTGTGTGTGCCGGTTGTTATTTGATTTGATGAAACGGCCTTGTGTGTGCCGGTTGTTATTTGTATTGATGATACGGCCTTGTGTGTGCCGGTTGGTGATACGGCCTTGTGTGCCGGTTGTTATGCACAGAGCTACTGGTTATAGCTACTGGTTGTAGCCTAGGGTCGGCCTGAGTAGATAGAGGTCGCCTAGGTGAGTGGAGACTTCACAGGTAGGGT
>JAVXUL010095974.1:0-21101 GCA_035590515.1 Trichilia minutiflora | reverse complement strand
AGTTGTTTTTGTCATTACACCACAACTTATAGCCTTTGACACCTTCTGGATACCCTACAAACTTTCCCTTAATGGCCTTTGGATCCAACTTATTCTGTCTCACATGAGCATAAGCATCACACCCAAAAATTCTGAGGTTTTCCAGATTTAGAGGCTTTCCAGTCCACCTCTCTTCTAGTGTTTTTAAATTTATGGCTGTTGAAGGATTTCTGTTGATGATGTATGCAGCTGTATAGACAGCTTCTGCCCACAAGAACTTTGGTAAATTTGCTTGGATCAGTATACATCTCACACAGTCCATAATAGTTCTATTCATCCTTTCTGCTAAGCCATTCTGTTGAGGTGTATATGTGGCTGTTTTGTGTCTCTTAATTCCTTGACTTTTGTAATATTGTTTGAATCTCTCATTGCAGAATTCTAATCCATTATCAGTTTTTAAACTTTTCAACTTTAAACCAGTCTGATTTTTCACAAGAAGCTTCCATTCTTTGAACTTTTCAAACACTTGGTCTTTGGACTTTAAGATAACAACCCAAACTTTCCTTGATCAATCATCAATAATGAACAGGAAGTATTTTGCACATTTGGGACTATGAATTTGTGAAGGCCCCCACAGATTAGCATGGACATACTCAAGTGGACCTTTGGTTGAATGAGTTGCTGGTTTGAAACTTAACTTGGTTGCTTTACCCAACACACAGTTGCCACAAAACCCCAGTACTCCTAATGATTTGTCTCCCAATAGCCCCTGTTTAGCCAATTCTTTTAGCCCCTTCTCACTTATGTGAGTTAACCTAAGATGCCACATAATGATTCTGTTATTGGAGTTCATTTCAGAAGCTGTCAGGTGTGCACTGGTTTCAGAAGTTTTCAAGACATACAAACCATTTTTAAGTTCCCCTCTAATCACCATTAAAGATCCTTTCATTACCTTCAAACTCTTATCTCCCAATTTTACATGGTATCCTAATTGATCTAAGACACCTAAAGAAATTAAATTCTTTCTCAAACTAGGTATATATCTCACATTCTCTAGCTCCCGGATCACCCCATCATACATTCTGAGTTTGATAGAGCCTATACCAGCAATTCTACAAGTTTGGTTATTTCCTAATAACACACTACCCCCTTCAACATAGGAAATTGAATCAAAAACAAATTTGTAAAGACTCATGTGAAAAGAATAGCCAGAATCCATTACCCACTCATTGTCAAGACTCTCTTTTGAAGCAATGAGCAAATCAGCACTCTCATACCCTTCACTTGATGCATCATAAGCCACAGCTGCATCCCCTTTCTGTTTGTGTTTCATTAACTTCTTATTCTTTCTATCAGGGCAGTCTTTAATGAAATGACCTTCCTTGTGATAATAGAAGCACTTCTTCTTCTTATTTCTTGACTTTTATCTACCCTGCTCCTTTCTTGGTTCCCTCTTTTCTGGTCTTCCTCTTGTAGTGAGTCCCTGACCTCCTGTTAAACTGTCATGATCATTTTTTCTTTTATCTTTAATATTAAAGGCATTCTTAACATCCCTTAATGAAATAGTTTCCTTGCCGAGGGTCACAGTATCTATGAAATGCTCATATGAACTTGGCAATGAGCCTAACAGGATCATAGCTAGATCCTCATCAGGTAGTTTAGCATCTAAGTTCTCAAGATCCATGGTGATTTTGTTGAATTCATCCAAAAGATCCTTCAAAGATCCACCTTCCTCCATAGACAGTGTATAAAGCTTCCTTTTGTGATATAGTCTATTATCAATAGACTTTGACATATATCTGGATTCAAGCTTTTCCCATAAACCAGATTCTGAAGTGATATTCAAGGCTTGGATCTCTCTTAGTACACTATCACTCAAACTCAGAATGATTGCTATGAGCCTTCCTCAGTACCTTCTCTTTATGTTCTTGATTCCAAGAAACTGATAAAGATTCTTCTCCTCCCAAAGCCTGCTCGATTCCTTGGTGAACCAGCAAAGCCCTCATCTTGATCTTCCAAATGTTGAAATCATTGTCTCCATCAAATTTCTCCAAATCTAATCTGGTTTGAGCCATTCTTGAAAAAAAACACAGGCTCTGATACCATTTGTTATGACTCAACCCTCAAGATCAAGAACAAATCGAAGATGAACCCCCACTGAATTATGTTGAAAACCTCACTAAAGAAAAATAGAATAGAAAAGGAAAAATACAAAAGCAACAATATTACGTGGTTCGGTTCAATCAGAACCTACATCCACGGACGGACCTCTCAAGCCTCTGCTGTTCATTGATTGTCAAAGAAAGTTTACAAAGAAGAATTATACAGAATCATCCCTTATAACTCGAGAAATCATGCTATATATACAAGCAATTCGTCAGCCTCTCTTGGGAATTTTGGAAACCAGAATTCGTTATATTCCCAGCTGGCAAAATTCCCAAATTGCCATTAATGATAAACTACCATCAATTTTTTAGCAAGGGCATTACAGTCATTCCATCTCCAATAACAGAAAATAACGGCAATCTGAAACTGTTCTTCTTCTTCCTTGATTGCATTTCAGCTTCTGTTAATCTTCTCTTTCTTCGAATCTGTTGAATCATTCTCAACACACAATTTATAATATATATTAAATTAAAATTTTAACATAATTCAATCAATCTAATCCATAAATGCTTACCCGTAATCTTCAACCATTTGTTTTGTTATTCTTCTACTGTACGTTAAACACGTAGTGTTCTCATCATTTGTCTTTTTTTTTTAATTCCTCATTTTACCACGGTACGCTGAACACATGATACTCTCTCTCTTTATTTTTCTGTGTTTTCAAAAGGTGTACGATAACGTTTTCATAGCTGCTTTTTCTCTCTAAATTAATCGACGTCAATTGCTGATTTTCCATTTCATAAAATTGAAAAACAATACTAAATTTGTTTGAGTAGGATATGAAATTGAAAAATAATAATAAATAGTAAATTTGTTTTGAGTAGGATGGATATGCACATAATAATACATAAAACAGAGAACAAACCAAGAAAAAAAAAATTAAGAGGCAAGGATTTTATATGATTGGGCTTTTAACTTACATTCATGGAGAGAAATTTAACCAACTCAATAAGAGTATAGAAGTACAATTTGTTTGTCAATATTATCTTCTTTAATTATCTTATTACTTGTCATTCTTTGAATCAAGCCATATTTTTTATATGAACTCTCTTAGAATCGACTATATTCTGAAGCTACACTCTACTTATACTTTCCTTGTATAAGACATTTTCCTTTTTGGGTGTTAAAAAATTCATCAAATCAAGATTTATTGTAAAAGTAGTATTCTAAGTTGAATGTATCAACCCAATTAATTGTGATTATTCAATATTTTGATAGCATACTTAAATGGCCTTTTAATAGTATTAATTTATAACAATAATGTTGAGGCATGTAATAGATATGTGATTGGGTTCTTGTGAACTCAGATTTTATAGGCTTATCTTTCGATTTTAACTTATAAGACTGTACCTCTAAGTTCTACAAAATAATAACATACTACGAAGTGACATCGGATGGATTTCTCAGCAAAGTAACTCTAATACCTAAGTCAACGAAAATATATACGAAGAAAGTGAAAAGAGAAAGTCTTAATCTTGGTTTCACCTCCTTTTTAAGAGAAAAGTCTGCTTTTTAGAAGGGAGAGAGAGATGTCGAGAAAGAGAGATTGGGGATGCCTTTTTCGTTTCTCTTGCTTCACTTTTATTCATTCTTCTTGTGATATGACTTGATATAGGAGAATGAGAATGATGGATCCTCCCTCTTATTAAACAATGTGATAACCGTATTTCATTAATATTCCCATTATATCAGAATTGTGGGGTCTCTCACTGTCATATCGTCTAAAGTTGACAAATGGTGGAACGGATAGATCAGAGTTATAGGATTTGCCACTATCATACCATCCAAAGTTGACAGATGATGGGATGAACGAATCCAACAGGTCAAGCGGTAGCCTGGGTCACGAGTACTACAATGCCTTCTAATCATTCCCATTTTTAAATTGACGGATTCCTCAACGTTAGGGGTCAAGGGTCCTTCGAGTCAAGAATGAGATATGACTCTTTCCTGACCCGAGGTTGACTTTATTGAGGGATGACCGAATGAGACAGTGTTCAGGGAGAACAAAGGGGATCCGATCAGAATTTTTTCTTTCGAGATCAAGAGTGACACATGTCTTCTGGGAGGGTCTCCATGTGTCATCCTCACTTCCTATCCAAATAATATAAAATTAAATTAATTAATAATAATAAATAAAATAAATAAATATTATTATATTAAGTTAATTTATATTCATAAATTTATATCTTAAACTTATTTTATTATTAATTTTTACTATAAAGTATATTTTAAACATGTATCTTTTAATGTTATATGGTAATAAATATATAAAAAAAGAGAGGATAAACCCGATTCCTTATTTAATAGGCAATTTATCATTATAAAAAATAAAAATATAATAAGTTATTGGTTCACGCATCAATTAACATGAAGTAATTACTCGTCAAATATACTGATGAAAATTTCTGATAGAGCATAATGCAAGTTTTCATTTATGTCTAGGGAGGACTAGGGTATTAGCGTTGGTCCAGAAATAAGCCCATGTTGGTAAATGTTTTTTTATTTAATTTCAATAAAATCAATTGAGCATTACGATAATTATCCCGTTTTAAAATAATTTTTTTTTTATTAAAGTTATAATAAAATATTCAACAAATAACATTGCTTCAATTGTATCGTAAATTTATTGGATTTTCACCGCTACTTTCAACAATCCCACGTCTAGAAAGTTGATGAAATTCCTTCTTTCAATGTTTTTTAACATGTTAGTATTAGAGTACTACAATTATATCCTTAGAATTATTATGAAATAAATATTAATTAAAAATTAATATTATAAAATACTTTTAATAATTTTATTTTTAATATTAAATGAAAATTAATAATATCAAATATATCTTTTATACATATGTATGTGGATGTGGCCATTGCTTCATTTATTTCATTATTTTTCACTTGAACTTGGTTCCAATAAAAGATAGAGTGAAACAAATACTTCATAATTTACAAGATATGTTTTATTGTCTAATTATTATCTACTTTTGGTACATTTACAAAGTTTTGGGTTGGGAGGTATTATATACGAAGCACTTGAAAGAGAATTGAAATTGCCGAACGCAAGCCCAAGCCCAAGCCCAACTACCAGGTTGGAATTCTCCAACAGCTTAGCTGAGGCTCAGCTCCATGTTGATTTTAGTTTTTATTATTTGAGGAAAAATTCTCTGTAAAAACTAATAAATAAATTTTAAACCAATAAATGATGATTTTTATTTGTTCCTGAAACAACAACAACAAAATAATTATAGTAATTAATTTAAGTCAATACTGAATTTGCAGAGCACAAGTATTTATTTTTTTATTTTTTCGATAATAAAGACCACACGCTGACACAAAATTTATACTAATTCAACTTAGAAAATAAAGTTGGGTTTTGAGGGTTGTCTTTTAATAGTTTCATATAAATTTTGTTATAATATAAAAACTTAATTATTTTTTTTACTGAAATTAAGAGAAGAAAAAAGTTGTTTTGGGTTTGGGTCCGAATTGACCGAATTCGAATTCTGAACCGAAACTGTTGCTACGGACATCCTAAGCATGTCACTTTTGACTTACTAACTTTTCAAACACCTTGGAAGAAATTTTGGTGGGCGTCAGCGTGTGTTTGTGTAAGCTTCGTGTGCTGTTACTTGAATTAGTATGTAAAAACTCGAACGATGATTCGCTACACCAAACTCAAAGGTAGCTTACACATGTAAGAACATACAAATGTCTTTGACTTCAAACAATCACTTGAAGAACCTTCGAAAAAGCCGCGACAACGCAGCCCTAATATCTGTCACCGAGTTTACGAGCAAGTGATCCAAAATTGCAGTGGATACAACTCAAATTCAATTCAGTAGTGCATTAATACAGGTGGGTATTATTTTCTTTGCGAAGTTAAATGCCTTATTTATCTCAAATGTCTTAGTTGCTTTATTTGTTTTTGTTTTCTGATTGAATTATCCAAAGGTTTTCATTGAGGTTTGAATTTATGCTTCAGGGTTCGGAATTTTTTTTTTTTAAACTTGTGGTTTTATTGGTCAGTTTTTGTGAATTCAGAGTTTAAAATTGAAAATAGTGTGATTATTTTCCAGTCACTGATTTTAGAAAGATTGATAAATTACTGTTGAATATCTGAAATGAAGTCAAAGAATCGGGTGCTAAGGCTAATTTTTAGTCTGGGTTCAGTTCATTTTTCGTTTATAACATAATAACTGAGTTTAAGCAACTACTTTTGACTGATGCGGACTTGTTAACAAAAATGAATTTGTTTCCATGTTAATGGGTCAGTACGTGATTATATGAGTTTTTTTTTTCATTTTGATCATAGAGAGGAATCTAGAAGCAAAAATGCCGGCTGATCGGCATTTTACTCGATTGGATACTTCAGAGATAAAATCTCACATTGAGAGGAAGCTTGGGCATGCTAAAACACAGAAGTATTTGAGTCTCCTCACAAGATATTTAAATCTTAAAATTAGCAAATCTGCGTTTGACAGACTATGCATTGGCACAATAGGAAGAGAAAATGTGCGTCTTCATAATGATCTTCTCAGATCAATTATCAAAAATGCCTGTTGTTCAAAGACTCCACCATCAAAGGAGGCAAAAGTTGAAGGTTCTTTGGGTGTTAAAGTGGCAAATGGTTATCAAAGAAGTTGTCTTCAGTCATTATGCAAAGATATTTCCTCATCCTCTAGAAAGGGGATGACACCTGGCCTTCGTGATTGCAAGTTGAAGGACCGCCCAAGCCCTCTTGGGCCACATGGGAAGAGTCATAGTGTTGTATGTGAAGACTCAGTTCCTAAAATTCAAGAACAGCAGAGTGCAACTGAGTTGCTTTCTTTGGGTAGTAGACCCCCAGGCTCTGTAGAAGAGGGAGAAGAAGTTGATCAGGCTGCTGCTAGTCCAATAATTAATAGTTGGATCCCTGTGAAAGCTCCTCTTGGCATCCCCACAAACACTGAAGTAACAGCAAAAGCATGTCATAATTCCTTGTCCAATTACGCTGAGGTTTGTTGCAAGTGTTGTGAACTGCCTGATACTAATTCCTTAAGGAAGAGGTTGGAACGGAAGCTGGAGATGGAGGGATTGAATGTTTCAGTGGATTGTGCCAATCTGTTGAACAATGGCCTTGATGTTTTCATGAAGAGATTAATAAAGCCCTGTTTGGAGCTAGCTGAGTCAAGGTCTGGACACAAAGATACAGAACCAAGGCTCAGTTCTTTTTCCGCAACCAGGTTAGACTTTCAAGTTGCAGTTGAGTTAAATCACCAAATTCTTGGAAATGATTGGCCGTCACAGCTTGAGATCTTTGCCTGCTTGCATCCAAATCTTGCCGACCTTGAGCTCACTGACCTTGATCTTGAGTTATTACGACAAAAAAGTCTAAGATGAAGTTGATCTTGACCACATCATACTTGTAAGGACTGCTGCATTATATAAGTGTAAGGCTTGACAAACTTTTGAATCAAGTTATATAAGTAAAGGCTCGACAAAGTTTTGAATCAAGTTAGGTAGACTGTATATAGGTCATAACCCAGATTGTTATGGGATGGGATATAAAGCCTTGTAAGAATCTAGTTATTAGCTAGTAAATTATGTCAGTGACTTTCTTGATATCTATAATTTAAGGTCATTCCACGAACGCTTGCTTTATTAGTAAATCTCTTCACTCAAGATTTCAGGCATGCCTTTGTTGAATTTCTTGCTTTGATTAATTGTTCTTTCTGAAGTTCTGTTGCTTATTGACTTATTTGTTATATAATTGTTTTGTTTTGTGTGCATCTCTTGAGTGCATAGCAGTCATCAACCATATTTAATTTAATTGTTATCAGAAAGCTCATAATAGATCTTCTTTAATTTCTTTGTTCTCGATGAGCATTTGAAGGAAGAAATTCATATATTGAAGGGCCAATTATCATTGTAAACACCAACCTGTCATTTTTCTAAAATGCCTAAACGGTTGATCACTTAGGTGTTTTGAATATGTTTAGTTTCTTGGACACATTTTGGTTTATTTGGTGTCTTGTTACAATCTCAATTCTATTCTACATGTAGTTTTTTTGCCACACTTCTCTGTTATGGACTGTCACTGTTTTCAAGTTCACTTTCCTATTCCACTTCTGCCCTCTCCTGTTGGTAATACTGTCAAATTGTTCAAGTTGGTAATATTAGCCCTTTAACATGCGTTTAAATCTTATACATAATTCATAAAATTACATTTTCTTTTTTCACTGCATAGTTACCGAGATGCAGGTTGTATTAGGGGGCAAAAGCTTCATGGAACTGAGCCTCAAGGCACAGGAAAAATGTTTACTACACAAGGTAAGGAACTTAACAAGCTAGTTATGCCGATAAATTTTCAAGGTTCATGTAAAACTCATACAATTAAATGATATTGATGATTTCAAATTCCTAAACTTAGTCATCACTGGAAAATTAATTATTCTCACAAAAATCTGGTATTTAAATAAATTCAAAAGAAGAGAGAAAGAAAGAAGAGTATGAGAAAGATCTTTGCTAAGTGTGCATTTAAGGTAGGTATGATTTCCCCTAAGCTTTAAACTTTTGTTGATTGTTTCTGTGTGATAGTTTAGGAGGTTCCAGCCCTTGAATCTGATTGAGCTTAGAACCTAGGCACATTTAACACCTATGAGGAAACTGAAGGCAGATTTTGATCCTTGGGAAGCATTCAGCAATTATGGAAAGTAATTTATGGTTGATATATGTAAACCATGGAATTTCCAAGTGTCATTATTTTGTGGAAGCTATCTCTTTAATTGGTTTATAGTAAGTTGGAGGACCATTTGTCCTAATCACTTCCTTTGTTTCCTTGTAAACTTAGCATTTCATTTTGTTCAAAATCTAATCCAGGAAGCATTTATGTACAATTGGACTGGAGACATGCTGTAGATAGTTATTATGTAAAGCATTTGATAATCAGGCTAAGCTGCTAATTGGTTGTGCTGAAAGACATCTCAGATTGACATCTCAGATGAGCCTTACTTCTAGCTTTCAGCTAGTTTCTTGCTGAATCATGTATAAATGTTTTTCATACTAATCATGTCTACTATTCTGTATAAAAAGATGGTTCATTTCAGATGCAGACATACATCCAAAGTTTTATATGTCAATCTGTTTGTATATATGTCATATATAGCAGCAAAATAACTGTGAAGAACTGGTTGCTCTTTGTTTCTATATTGGGTGCGATCTCCATCGGCGAGGAGGATGGTAGACCGGCATTATAGTCTGCTAAGTGTGGTATGATGGATTGGTAGAAACAAATTTACCTTCTCCTAAAGCTTAAGATTTCACATTTTAACCGTACGTTACTGCCATTGCCAACATCAATTTTCTACTACGGTGATAAGAAACTGATATGTCTTTTATTTATTTATTTATTTTAATAATTTTAAGTATCTGGGTGTTGTGTCTTTCAACGGATTTCATTCGATTAATATTTGAGAGATATTAATTAAATATATTATCGTTTAGATATCCTATTTAAATAAGGAGTGATTAATTAAAATTGAATCCAAAATATATGTCTAAATCATAAATTTCAGATTCAATTCATAACTATTAAATTATATCGATGAGTTGGGGAAACTAACATATCATCTCAGGGAGGACAACAAATCATTGATAGAGTTCAAAGCTTGATTATGAACTGTGAAATCTTGTCCTAATATCTTTGTAAGTCTGACAAATGTCTATATGCATAATGCATCATGCAATTATAGAGACATTGACAGGCTTAAATTTATTTAAATGCTAGATGTCTTGTTATAACCATGTGATATCTGTAATGTTGCTCATGGATTGTAACATTTGAACATCAAATACCACAACAGAAACATAGTACAATTATAAATATCACAATTGAGGTTTTCCAATCACGTTATTATAAATTTGATGTTTCATGTTACAAAAATTCTTTTTATGTAGTAATTTCATTTCATATGGAGGGAATCCTCGATCATACTAAGAAGGAATCTTAATGTTAAGGGAAAACTTTTACTCAAGTTGCCAAACTAAGCTGTAATGGACTGAAAAGTCGAACCGTCATTTCAAAATTATTATTTTCTTTCGGGGTGAGATTCGAAATTATTAGTTAAAATTAGAATCATTAGAACATGAACGTAATAGAATGGTCGAGCACATGGTCCCAATGGGTGAACATAAACAAAGGGCCAAATCCGACTGCTACAAAAACGAAAAACCAGCTGTATGATGGGATCCCATTGAAACAGATTGGACTCCTACCCCTCAAAAACCTATATAATAACATGTGGGGAAGCATTATGTAATTCCAATACTATATATATAATAATGTTTAATTAATTAACTTCTTCCCTATCTATTAATCCTGTCTTGTCGCCATAAATAAACAAACAAATCAACATATCACATCTACTAATTGACACATTCGTCGTATGCTAATGCTCTGTAGATAAGGTTGCCAGCATAAGTTGGATCCCGAGGAGAACCATTGGGCGATGCTGATATGTTTTGGCACGTGGAGTCTAATTTTATTTTTAAAAATTAAGAAAAAAGTTCAAAAATTAACACTCTACCAACTAATGAGAGTCCCCATGTTTTTTAAATTTAGGTCAATAATATTTTATATGTAACATCACTAAATAAATTAAGAATAATATTAAATGCATCAAATCGAATTTATTTCTTGAGCGTTGGTATAATTTTCATCACTTATAATATCATAAATTTTATAATTTTTAAAATGATAAATTATTCTATCTTAATTATTAATTAAAAAATAAATTACTTCATCATTTCAGATAAAAATTAGAATAGAATTCGAAAAATTCAGTGTTACTTACAAATTAAATGCTTATTTACCAAGATTTGTTTAATTAATATATTAAAATTTGAGTTTTTTATTTTTAAATATTTTTTAATAAATTTTTAAAAATATAATACAAGATATCTACATTTAAATTTTTTTTTTTAAGGAATACCCGTGTTGGGGGATTTTACCGAAATTCAGTCCAGTGGTTCAGGCTCATCTTTGCACCCTTGTGCAGGCCCACCACGTGCACAGATTCTCTTATATGGTATCGTTCCGAGAAGCTGGTCATGCCAACAGTAAGATAGCATAACAGCCTCGGGTACTCTGCCCAAGGCAACCAGTCAGGGATTGTTCTTCAAGTTATTTGCTGTCAACTTCCATTCAGGTTCAGGGCCTTCAATAGCATTTACCTTCGGAGTCCGGGGGTCGGATCAATATCCTACTATACAATAGTACAGACCTGCGGACACTCGGGGTATGCTAGTCCCCACCTCTCCACCTCCTGGCGACACCGAGGCTACACCTTGTCGCATGAAGATCTCCCGGGAGCCAAGGGACTTCATTCTCGGGAGAACTAGAAGCTTTGCTCGGAGGTACAAACACTCGAAGGCTCGGGGATGACGTGACAAGGAACAATGTCACAATTCCCCACGTCCTCTAATTTTGCAACAGGTCACCCTGGGCACGTCAGCCATGCAGCAACACGTGTTCAAGGATACGCACTCCTAGACTTTCCATATACAACATCCAGAAATCAAGAGAAAGGGATTCAATTCAATTGACAATCAGATTCATTCAAACAAACATCGAGAGAAACTGTGAGACATTCCTTTTAACTTTTCAGCGTATCCAGGCATCATACTCAGGGATAGAACATTTCATGCCATCCATAATCTTCATGCATTCTTATTTGCTTACATGCACACCTATTACACACACCAAGTAAAACCCTTTCTGACTTAAGCATCAGAGGGTTTTCGCTGAGAAATTTGGACAATTAGAAATTTTTAAATATCGAAGGGCTTTAAGTCGATCAATATCTTCAAACAAATAACGTAAGTTCACACATCCATCAATCTTCAAATATTGAAGAGAAGTCAAACAACCGATTTCATTCTCTCGTAAACACTTCTGTTTTGTGCTTAAAAATAATCTTTTAAGCCGAATTAGGTGTCTTATGCCTCTAGGCAACTCATATAGCTCCTCACATCCACTAAGCAATAACGTTTCCAAACTCTGCAGCTTCCAAATGGAGTTGGGAAGTTTTTTCATTTGACGACAGTCTCGCAGGTCAAGAAATCTCAAATGCTTCAAACCCTCAATCTTTTTTGGCAAAATATCAATGTTGGAACCACTTAACACTAGCATCCGCAAACATCGAACAATGTTTAAATAATTGCCTTTATCATCCATCCTAAGTTGCCTTGATACCGAACAATGTGACACTAAAATTCTATAAATGATAGAATGTATCATGCATTATAAACTAAATATAATATGTCAATTATTTTTACTAATGTAAAACATCTAAGAGCAAGTATTTTGATATACCTATATCAGAAATATATTTAAATACTTGATTAATTTCTCTCTAACACCTAAATTAACTCTAATTTCCCTTAAACGCTCAAATCCCCAAATTTAACATATGATCTCAAACTTAATAAACTATTAAATTAATTAATTACTCAAATGTACAGAATGATTGAATTCATGAAGTTGGATGTTAATGACAATATAATATTATAATTCCTTTTAAACTTAAAAATAAAAATCTTCAAATTTGATTGTTTGAATAAACATCTTACTTTTTCTATATTATTAAAAATGCAAACAATTATGATCAGTTTAAGTAAACGAAAGTTGAATATCATTCGACATATTCAGAAAAATTATGAAATACAAATGATTATAAGTTTTATCATCACAAATTAATTAATTCAAACATAAAATACACAATATTTGGATAACTCATAGGAAACAAACATCATGTAAAACAACAAAGACTGTACTTGGCCTGGAGAAATATGTTCACTGTCAACATAGAGATGAGATCAGCAATGTTTAGGAAAAACAAAAAAACAAATGAACAATTAATGTTAGTAAAAATAGAAGTAAACGTTTACTTTTGGTAATAAATAAATTAATTTTATTCTTACATTATTGTTTGTACAAATTACAATGATCATCAAAAAAATATAAAACTAATTTTATTTATTTATTTTTAAATTATACTCATCCTACTATAGTTTTAAGTTTAAGCCCGTTTGGGACGTCAAATATAAATGAATGTTAAACAATCGAGCTATCACTCTTAGGAGTAAAAAAAATAAAAATTAAGTTCATATATATAGATAGATAGATAGATATAGATATAGATAAAGGAATGGGTATTAATAAAAAAAAAAATAAAACACAATATTTATGTAAATAATAGAAGAATTAATTAAGTTTAAAACTAAATTAAGATTCATCAATATTTCATTTTTACCCTACTTATGATTGTGAACGATAATGAATTGGTTAGCTACTCACATCTTGTGATCAACAAAACTAAATTTTACGGCGAAACTGGTTATTAAATAAGATTTTGTCATCTGCTAAAACTTTGTTTTGTATAAAACAATAAGAATTTAAAAAATCTTTTCAAAAGAAAATAAAATATGTACAATTTTAACTCATAAATTGAAATACCAAAGTGAATACTGTAAAAAAAAGATAAGATTGAACAATACAATACCTTAGCTAACGATGCTGACTAGGTGATTGGTTTGATGATCTCTCCATCCATTTGAATTTTTCCAATATGAGCAATCTTTGGCCAATCTTCACCTATTCTTTGCTTGCATCTTTCACTTAATGCAGGACAATCTCTAATTCCTAATTCTCTCAAAGCAGTGAGGCGTTGTATATTCTCTGGAAGACATGCCAATTCTGGGCAGCACATGATATGAAGCATTTGAAGAGATTGGAGAATTCGTAGTGGGTCTGGTAGTGCCATGAAGTTCGAACAATTTGCAATTCTCAAATACTAAAGTATTAGCAGAAACATGAAGAAGCCATTGAGGCAATTGCACCATATTCGGCAAGCCAGTAATCGCAAGTGTCCGAAGGTGAGGCCGTATGCCACCACTGATTTCATGATCACGATCATCCAATTCTATTCCGAAATCAAGATTGATCTTTGCACAGTTCTAAATAACCAATTTTTCGAATGACCATAACGAGTATAGGTACTTAACACCCCATAGCAATAACATCAAATTTGGACAATTAAAAATTTCAATACATCGAAGGACTTTAAGTCGATCAATATCTTCAAACAAATGTTGTAAGTTCACACATCCATCAGTCTTCAAATATTTAAGAGAAGTCAAACAACCGATTTCATTCTCTCGTAAAAGCGCTTGTTGTGTGGTTAAAGTTAATTTTTTAAACCCAAGTTATCATCAAAACAATTAAATTTTAAAATAACAAAAATTAAAATTCTTTCCATCAAAGTTACTGTTTATATACTGTAGTACTGATTATAGTACTATTTACGAATATTATAATACTTTTAAAAATATGATATTTTAGTCCAAAATTTATAAGTTTAAAAATATAATAATTAAGTCTAAATTTTATAACTTTAAAATTATTGCATTTTATTTTGATTCATAACGTGAAACATTTTTAAATATCTCATAAATATTTTTGAACTTACTTAATTGCCTAAAATTTTAATCACATACACAAATATATATAAAAATTGTACAAATAAACTACCCTAAACTTATGTCTTCAATCTTTATCTTTAAGCGCTTGAAGATCTTTTTTTGACTTGATCAAACTAATTATTTTGTTATCATCAAAACATAGATTTGTATGACATTTAGGTCAACAATCTTCCTCTTTTTTATGATGATAAAAGAATGATTTGAAATGCTTCATCTATCAATTTGAGTGATGCTCCCTTTAAAACAAAATACAAATACAAAGCAAAAAGAGGGTATTTCTATATAACTCCATTCAAACAAATTATATACTTTCACTTTTCTCTCCCTCTATGTCATTTAACATTTCAAATACATTCTTCCCCTTTTTGTCAATATGAAAAAGGCAAAAGAAAAATGGGGTGGAAAGAAGAAATAATAATCAAACAAATATTTACTTATAATACCAAAAATAATTCAATTATGAAGCATATTTGTTCATTTGACCAAAGATAATTCAAATGGAAGCATTGTCACGCATAATTGAGTATAATTGAGCATCGTCAAAAGTAATTTACTCATATAATCGACCATTGTGTCAAAAATGAGCATACATGCATAATCATTAAAGCATACATATCCTTCATCTTTCATTTTTGTCAAGCTTGAATGTAGGGATGTATCTTCTATTATATGTCTCGAACATTCACTATCAAGGAATTGTTTCATACTCCTCGGTACCTACAAAAGAAAATCAAGTTGAAACTTTTGGTACCCAAATTTTTTTTGGGTCCTTAAGTGTTAGCTTTAGTCCTTTTTGGAACTCATATTATATCAAAACCAAGACTATTTTTCTTAATAGGACACCTATAACTAATATGTTCAAAAATATTACAAAAGTTACAAGTAGCATTAACCTTTACCATAGAAAAAGGTTTAACAAAATAATTTTTGTAAAACGTTTGTTTCGCATGTTGTTTAAATCCAATGCCACATTTGTCAAAAACATACTTTTGGGATCCTAAAAGAAGTTCTAAATTCTTTTGGCCTTTGATAAATTTTAAAATAATTTCATTTAAATAATTTGATTTCTTTTTAAGGCCTTGAATTTCTTCGAGGTATCATTTCTTTTCTTTTTCAAAAACATCATTTAATTCTTTCAAGAAAATAATCTCATATGACAAAACATCAAATTTCTTTTTAAGAGTGCAATTTTTCAAAATTATTATGCAATTCTTCAAAAGTATCCATCAATTCATCATAAGAGAGTAGAGGGTCAAGATCATTTACCTTATTATCATCGATGGCTATGAAACACATATTGTTGATTTCATTTAAGAGTTTTTTTCTTCTTCTTCACAACATTCTACTACATTCCCATATATTTTACCATATCCATAAGTATAGGCATTATTATGAAATGATATGAAAAGATAGACAAAATATAATTATTCTATTTATAACTCATGAAATTTATAATCAATACTATTTTCTCAAAACTTTTCAAAACATTGCGATTTCATAAGCATTTAAGAAATAATGAAAATATAAGGAGTTCCACTCACTTGTTTATCTATATCTCTCTAGATTCTATGCTATAAAACAAGCTAACAAAATATCACACAAATCACTACTGACAATACACACCTATAGGACAATCCTCTTCTTTTAATAGCAAATACAAATATTTTAGAATACTTTACTTATTATTCTTTACTAGGAGAGGAAGCTGTTGCTCTAATTAAGCAAAGACAATGCTAATCTAATATACCATGAAACCAAATCTACCATTACTAAGATCAATATACAAGATCTAAAACTACTATAATGGTTCACCAAGTTAAAATCATAAATATTGCCTATGTTTACCACAAATAAGGGACCATCCCGATCACCACACAACAATTCTAACCATCGCCTCCTCATTATGATCATATTCTAGTTTATAATGCCCTAATGTAATAAAATGTAAGTTTTTCAATAACAACCATAGAGTCAATAAAACAAGAGTGCGAAAAAAGGACAAAGGCATATCCATTTAATTCCAAGCATGTTAGAAAACAAAATATCTGAGATGAAACTTATGGGCTTCAAAATTAGTCCTATAAACGCTGTCATCACTGCACTCATTTTTCACATATACCTGTATCAATTATGATTAATATAAATCCAATTCTATAAGATAAATCCATTAATGCACAAAACTAAATCAAGGCCATCGGCTCACAAGGCCGAAATCACATTCATTAGCTTATAAGGCCATTAAGTTAAGATATATATCAACTATCATATCAACACACAAGCCCAAAATCGATATCTATAACTAAAATATTAGATCTTCAGCTATACTCACAAAAGTCATCATCAGCATAATCAAACCAATATCACTATTGTATTTCATAATAGTATAAATCCAACTCCACATGTCAAAAATTATAGTGACCTTACTAGCTTCGATCATTCATACTACATCCAAAACAATGGTATGTGGATCTCACAACTCATACTACAAAACATTTTCAGTCATTTGTTATTAATACAACAATCAACACATCCTTTAGTCATTTTGTCAAACACTTGATATGCAATCGTCATGTCTTCCTACATTTTACGCAATTGTATATAGTTCACTATAAATTTTCATAATTCATTCATCTCATCACCCATTGCACTTTTCTTGGCAACATTCCTAATTATCACATTTATAATAAATCAACACTTATAGTCACTTAGATATTTTATCGAACACTTGATGTACTAAGTACTTCTAACTAATTTTTCTCTAAATTTTGAACTAATACACCCAATATTACAATCATCTAATAACACAACTCTAAGAACAATGCGATATTACCAATCACAACAATTATTTCAAGCTAAACAACCAAAATCAATCAACTCATACACTAATCCATATCTTTCTCTTAAATTTATGAAAAACATAGCTTTTATAGTGAGAACTACTCACCAGAAGTTTATTCCGCTTTTATAAGGTAAAATTCTTGATTTTTAATGTCGAATTGCGAAGAAAACTAAAATTTTATTTAAGTTACAGTAGAGCTTCGGGTACTGTTCCAGTGACTTCTTTGACATTATATGATCAGAAGCTAATTTCTCTCGTCGACACGAGTTCAATAGTGCAAATAGTGCATCAATCTGACGTGTATGTGTGAAGTTATAGCCAAAATACATTCTCTCTCTTTCCTTCTCTCCCCTCCCCTTTCTCCCTTTTAAATGAATTTTTTCTTTAAAATGAACCCCCATAGCCTATTTATAAACATCAGGGATAAAATTATCATTTTGAGATATTACTCTTCGGAAGCAAAACGGTCATTTGTCATCTCGTTTCGCATTCTGACCTCTGTTTCACTATCTGTCTTCTTAACAAGTTTTGTTTGCTACCCTAAATTCATTATTGAAATGTTTAGCCCCTTCTTCGGAAGTCTTTCGCATCATCAATTTCCGTTTTCGTTCGTTTTCAACCTTTTTCATTTGATTTTTCATAAAAAAATATTATAACTCCTTCATTCTTTATCCAAATTAAGTACCGTTTACGGCGTTGGACTTTACACATTATAACCATCATATCGATCTCAAAACATCCAGAAAACAAATTAACTACAGGGGTGTTGCTTTGAAAATTGGGCTGCGATTTTGCCTATTTAGTCAGAAAATATCATAACTCTCTAAATACTTATCTAATTTGAGCGTCGTTTGTGGCATGATTATCTAGATGTTACAAGCTTTCATACGATACTCACTGGTGCAAACTTTGATACTACTACAGTAATCATATCCAAATTACTAAAATATCCTTGGTCCATTTTTATTCACTTCACGCCTTAATTAATACTCCAATCATACATTTATACTTGTATCTTATAAAGCAGTTACTGCACACTCATACGAGATGAATAACGCAATAATTAACACCTAGGTACATATTTTTTAAAGAAAACAAAACTATCCCTCATAGATAAAATAACAAAATATCCCCGAGTTAACATATGGAATATTATATTTTTCATCTAAATATAAGCCATAAAAAATTTAGGATTTTATTATTTATTTCATATTTATAAAAGTACAAGCATTAACTTTTACTTATTTTTTATTTAAAGAATTAAATAACTTAATACTTATATTAAAATTATTGATTAAAAATGAAGCAAATTATTTAAATTTAAACATTCAAATCTATTCAAATTTTAAATTCTTAAATTTTAATTCTAGGAAATAAAAAACTGAATGCTATATAAATCGTTAAAGTTATACTTATTGAATCAATTAGTTCTAGTTACAATTCATTAGTATAATAACTTATATGATATTGTAGTTAATAGGAATTAATAATTATTGGATTGCTAAAGTTTTAGTAATATAACAAAAATAATAATTTTATTTATTTTAATTACAATAAAATAAAATAATATAATATAACTAAAATATAAATTTATTTATATTACATATAAATATAATCATAATCTATAATTTTTTATCTCATCTAAAACCTTTTATATCAATTGATGTACATATGTTTATATTAAAATTATTGATTAAAATGAAATAAATTATTTAAATTTAAACATTCAAATATATTCAAATTTAAAATTTTTAAATTTTAATTCTAGAAAATAAAAAATCGAATGCTATATAAATCGTTAAAAGTTATATATATATGTTTATCATTTTCTTTGTCAAAATTTGGTTAGGCGTACGGTCCTGGGTTCGATTCTTTGGGTGTGTCCATGATTTAAGCGGGGGATCGTGACAGTGGGATGCTACGCTAGCCTCCTCCGAAAATTAGTCGAGGTGTCGAGGTGCACGTAAGCTGGCCCGGACACCTGATTTACACAAAAAAAGGTATAATTTTAACACCCGACTAGGTGGTTGGTGTGGTAGGAACATGGACTTGTGACAGACAGGTTCAAGGTTTGAATCACACCAACTGTACGACTGACGCGCCAAGGTGGAGGCATCAGGTTTTATGCGATCGTTTGGTACCGATCGATCTAGGTGAGCCGGATCTGGGTAAATCGCTGGTGCCTTCAGGCTTAGGGCCTGGGCCCCATCCCTGTGACGTTGTCCAAAGGCAGTAGAGGATCTGGATCGCCGACGGTGAAATCCCACAGTAAAATCCTGCAGTGGTTGGCTGGCAATCAAAATTTCTCGGTATACAAAAAAAAATAAATTTGGAACATGTTCACAAGGACAAATAACAAATTTGCGGACTAATCAGTGTAGTATTGCTTTTATCTCCACATTCACATCCGTTGGACCACCACCATCATCAATGGTGGTAGACCAGCACAAATTTTTACCTAAATTTCACGCAATACTAAATTGATAATCTAAATTTCATGACCCATCGGAAGTTAAACAAGATTTCCACAATTCATATTGACAATGAAAGAAAATTACATGTTGCTTGAAATGCTGGAAATTAGTACCTTTCCTTCTTCTATTTAGAATTTTCTTAGATATTTTTCTTCGTAGAAATTTCCTCAGTCCTCAAGGAGATTGGAATATCCCATAGAATCTAGAATCTAGATGTGTCTCAAGGAGATAGGTGAATTTCCATCAAACATATTCTGTAGTTAAATACATCACCAAATAAGATTATGGAGTTCATTAAGAGTATATAACTCAATCTCAAATACTATAATAAATCTCATCTCATCATACAACAGAATATTTCAAGAAAAAAAAAAAAAACTATTCTTATAACTCTTATGAACCTATTTTATTTATGGAATCTTCAACCTCATAGGTAGACTTACCATCACTCTTACTTTATGTTTTAAGTAGAAATCCTATCCTTCTTAATTTATTTTTCTATAACTTTCTATTTAGTGGTTTTGTCAAAGGATTGTCAAAATGAAACTCTAATCTTACATAATTTACTTGATAGATTTCTAAAACGCTGTACCTCTCTACCTTTCATCTCAAAACGCTAGTGGATTTCATCTCATTGAATTTCAAAATTCAATTCTTGTCGTTATACCATTGAGCCTCAAAATATGCCTTTACTAAGGTTACTAAGGTTTTTAAGTTGACTCATAAATTTCTTAAAGACTTACATATTCTATCTTGTAAAAATAAGTCATTAATATTTAAATATTCTTTCTTTTTTCTTAAATTTGAATCATTAAATGACACACACACACAAATAATAATTTGTACGGGTTATTTATTTTATTGATTAGAAGGCTTCCTTCTTCTATTTAGAATTTTCTTAGATATTGTTTCGAGTTTACTTTTCTCAATTTTGCTGTTGAGCCTTATTGAATTGAATAGGCAGGAAGACCACTTCGAAATTCAAGCATCTTCTGGCCTTCAGGAGATTCCTACAGACAAAATACAAGTCTTTTCAAAACATATGCAGGCATTCATAATGATGAAAGGGGAATCAGATAGTCACTACACCCATAAAATTAAAAATTAGGAAAACCTGAAAGAATAGA
>JAVXUL010095946.1:0-21111 GCA_035590515.1 Trichilia minutiflora | reverse complement strand
GTCGCTAAAAGTAATTTTTTTTGAATTTTTCTAATTTTTTATATTCGTCGGGTTTTAGCGACGAGATTTGGCGACGATATTAAATTGGCGTCGCTGAAAGACCTTTTAGTGACAAAAATTTTGGCGTCGCTAAAAGTGACGTCGCTGTAGCTCCTTTTTTCTTGTAGTGTTAAGATTGTCTAGCATATGGATATATATATTTATATGTGACTGAAATGAGGAGGCGTTGAAATTATATTGTGTGGTGACCGGGTGTGCCCCTTACTTGTGATAGCATTATGATTGTGATAAGTCTTTGGTTGTTATAAATATGAGGCCAGAGGCCTATTATGCATATTCTTTGATAATGGTATGAGGTTATGAAATTGAGGCCGGAGGCTAATTGCTAATGATGCTTTTAAATGATGTTTTGCGAATGTGGGATAGTTGAATATATATGTATAACGGTCAGGGTGCCATAAATTATGTTTTGATCTTGCGTGCTATAGTTTTGTTTTATTATTTGGATTTGTGAGCCACAAGTTAATTGATTTGTCCTTATGAGCCATTGATATCAATTTATGACCATGTGTGCCACTTGTTGATTTATAGGGATGAGGATTGGTCATACAGATTAAAGTAGAGTGGGTGGAATCTAATAGTCTCAAGATAAAGATTGGCCACCATACAGCTCAAGATAGAGTGGGTGGAATCCAATAGACCTAGGAATGTGGATTATCTATGCAGTCTAAGATTGGATGGGTGGAGTCCAGCATATCCAAGCTATAACATGCTAGCCATATATTTATATGAGCACACATACCACTTCAAGATTACGGATCAGCCATACAGCTTAGAGAGACTAATGGGATCCTATAGACCAAGGGGCAATACAGATTTAAATTTATATTACCTTTATAGTCATGTTCATTATGCCACATCACACTTGCTTGATTTTTTTATAATTACAAGGGATTTTCGTAATCAGTGAATGCTTTCATTTGCTATATTGTTTTATTATCTACGCATTGAGTATTTTTCTAAATACTCACCCCTCACTCTCCCATTTCAGGCTAGGGTAGTCGAGGGCGACATAACATCGTTGAAGCGATATTTCAGCACAGTTTTTCAGGTACTCAACTCAAATTTGTGTTTTATGGTCCACTGAACAAGATACATTTGTAAACTGTGATTTTGTATATTTTGGCTCGGCCAAGGATTTATTGTAATAAATATTTTGAGAAATGTTTGTTATGTATTGTATGAAAATACAATTTTTGAATTACATATGATAGAAAATCCTTTATATTATGTTATTTTTGAAATGGGTTTTGAAAACAGGTACTAAGCCTTGCGTGTCCTAGGATTGTATTCTAATTGATAGAATATATTTTTAGGATTCGCGACGATTATCACGTGATCGACTAGGTTCAGGGCATGACATGCAAAATACTCAATCTCGTATAATTAAAAAATATCTAAAAGAGCGGATGATAAATTTCTTTATACTAATGGATTCGTCTTTGAGTTTCGTACCTCAAATGTTCGGAATAATTTATATCTAAAATTGAATAAAATTATTTCATAAGAGTTTTATAATCAGAAACCTTCATATTCGAGTCTAAACATAATACAATATAATATAAAAGTGGCATATCATTATAATTGTTTCTAAATTTTTCTATCATTACCGACATGACTATAGAAAATAATAGATGGTCCATGTATTATTTAAGTATATATGCAACGCTACTTAATATGAGAATTACATAATACGTTGTTAGATAATATTATTTAGATAAAATTTTTGTAGCTTTTTTTAGTATTAATAAGAACTGCAAAATAATTTCTGTAATTCGAAAATACTCTTTAGTTAATTTATAACTACTCTTTTCTATATTCTAAAATTCCATAATTGGAATTCGGTAAGGTAAAATATTTTTAAATATTTCATAGGTGAAGTTCTACCTTGCTGGCATATCTAGTATTAATTTTTTGGCTCTTAACTTGTGTTAATAGTATAATTCCTTAAACGACTGAGCTCTAACTGGAGCCGATCTTAAGTGAAGAACAACACTTCTAATAGCATCAAGCTTTAGTTTCATCATTTCATATCCATCTTTTACACATAAGTTCAATAGGTGATAAGCATATCTATTATGAAAAAATTTTTCCTCTAGGTATGGGTTTAGTGTATCTTTAAAAAGAGGAATGACTGCTGTGTTATTAGATACATTATCAAATAAAATACAAAGAATTTTATCTACAATTCTAAATTCTCGTGTAACATTCTTAATAACCTTTGCAATAGCTCTAGCATTATGTGAAAATTTAAAAGGTCTAAATCTTATAATTTTTTTTATTTAAATGTCAGTCTTCTTCAATTCAATGATAAATAACACAAATATAATACAAAATATTGACACCTCTTTAATGTTCAAATATCAATGAAAATGTACAGTTGTTTGATTCTAGAATAGCAATTAAAGTTTATTTCATCTTTATAAATTTTTGAAGCACGTATGTCTGTACTATGATATTAGATATTTTTCTTAAAAGTATGTTGATGTTATTGCATTATATCTACAAAATACAAAGATTTACTTTATGTGAACGGTTGATAATTTATGATTAATTATTGACAAACTATATCTCTCGATACAGTAAGTTTAAAACGAAAAGTATCACCTATCATCCCACCAGTTATTTTAATTTATGTTTTTATTTATAAATTTTCTAAGTGTTCTGAATGTTTTTTATATTTATATCTTTTAAGAGTATCTAACCCATCCTTTTTTTTGTTCAAGTATACCGCACCACAAAGTTTATATCGAGTTTTACTAAACATGATATTCTTTTTAAAACTTTGTCAAATCTCGTACCTAGGTTATCTATTTTAACTACTACCAACAATTGTTGATTCTATTAGATTCGCTATATTATGAAGAGGTTGTTCTTCTGAAATATTTTATAATGTTCAAATAGAGGTATTTGGTCATCTATATCATAAAAAAATTCGTGGGATCCTTGTGATGAATGATATGTCATTTTATCTATTCGAAATTCTAACTTTTTAATACAAAAATTAAATTAAATTCTAACTTCCTAACGTACAAATTAAATTTAGTTCTACCTCTTTCTAATACAAAAAATTAAATTAAATTTTAATAATACAATTAAATAAATTAAACACACTCTAAATAAATAACACAAAGTAATTAATTTTAAACTAACAAATATATAAAATTAATATTTAACTTTCTAAAATAAATTAAATTAAATCTAATAATAATAAAATATAATATAAATAATTTAATTTAACAATAAAATAATTAAAACACACTGTAACACCCGGTCCACTGCTTGTCAATGATATTGTCCGCTTTGGTCTAATCCTTGGGGCCTCACGTTTTTGTTCATGGAATGAGTTATCACGAGGACTTCCCAAGAAGTCATCCATTTTGGTACTACTCTTGCTCAAGTATGATTAACTGCGTAGTTCTTGAAAATAAACCGTCACTCATCCCAAAAGGTTTCGTTGACAACTTGATTCTAACTCTATATATATAGCTAGTAACTTTTACTCTCATTCCGATGTGAGATTCGGTTTATTCTTTCCCTCTGTCATCCTAAAACTTGCCAAAAGTTACTCCTTGCTCAGACTCCCTCGCTCCGACGCCATTTCCCATCCTTATCGGATCGGGATATTACACACACTATAAATAAATAAAAAATAATTAATTTATTACTAACAAAAATATAAAATTAATTTCTAACTTTCTAAAACAAATTAAATTAAATTTAATAATAATATAATATAATATAAATAATTTAATTTAATAATAAAATAAATACAACACATTATAAATAAATAACAAAAATAATAAATATTAAACTAATAAATTAAATTAAATATAATAATAATAAAATAAAATAAAATTTTAATAACATAATAAAATAAATTAAACACACTCTAAGTAAATAACATAAAGTAATTAATTTTAAACTAACAAATATATAAAATTAAGTTTCAACTTTCAAAACAAATTAAATTAAATTAAATCTAATAATAATAAAATATAAATAAATAATTTAATTTAACAATAAAATAAATAAAACACACTATAAATAAATAACAAAAATAATGAATCTTAAACTAACAAATTAAATTAAATCTAATAATAATAAAATTTTAATTTTAATTTTCTAAAACAAATTAAATTAAATTTAATGCTAATCTCAAGATGCCAACAATGAAAATTTTACAACAATTGTAAATTACTGAGAATTATAGAGATTTCAGAATTTGAGAAATAAATAGAATTAACATGAATGAGATTGAAATTTATTAGATAAAAGAAGGGATTGTATGTACTATATATAATTAATAATTTTTGGGGAGGAGAGGATACTACTATTGCAAAGTCAAAGTAGCTTTGTAGTAGTAGTTGCAATTATTTTTTAATTTTTTAATTTTTTTTGATGGAGGAGGGGGGTTGAACCTGTCTGAACTGTCGGTTCGAATAGTTAATGGCCTGAATGATTTCGGGCTTATTACTAGCTATGTTTCTTGTTTCAAAAACTAAAAATGGTATGACCCATATGGTTAGATTTGAAATCGAACCAACCTATGTAAATAGTATAATGTGTTAGTTCAGGTCTTATTTTTCTAGGTCGACCTAGCCTGATAGACACCATTACTGATTGCTTCAGAATTAGAATACTTAAGTATATTTCTACACTTAACTTATATCCTTACTATTCGAATCCACTATAAATTGTATAAATAAATTTGGTTATGTGTTTTTATATTTGAGTTTTGTAAAAGAAATTTATGAACTATTTATTGTGTTATTTTTTAAATTTAGATAAGATATTAGATTTGAATTCTATTTAGAATTGATGGGATTTTGGTTTTAAGATATTGTAAATTAATTTTTGATTGTGAATCGAAGAATAATTTGAAAAAGAAGAAGTTGATTTGAATATTTTAGGAATTTATTTAAAATTATTTATTCATGTACCTATAAATTTTATAGGCTTTTGATAAGTATTCTGAAATTTTGAATGCATATCAAGTATTTTGTGATGATTGTCACAAGTAAACTCTTGGATAAGAGGCATAACATTTATTTTTTTTTATTTGCAATGAATATATTTTATCACCTTATTCTAATGGTTAAAAATCGCTTTGCATTAGTTGCTTTTTGTGAATGAGAAATATAATAAATGTACTTCAAATTTACATATAAATGCATTGATGGAACAAAGATATAAGAAGAGATAACCATTATTTTATAAATTAAAAAGAGATAACCCAATCTCATTCATTCAATTCATAGCATTCAATTAAATAAGGGATTAAACACGTTACTTTACTTATTATTCAGTCTATCTAAAGACTATCTTAGAGGTATAAAAATAGAGCTGATAAAACCTAAATCTCTCACCCTTAACACTTCAACAATATGTATTTCATGAAGTTCAGATACGAAATCAGTACTAAGTAACCATCCAACACATCCTTAACATCAAGCTACACCTTAAAAATGGTATAATTAAATAACTTATCGATTGATAAATAACTCCATAATACACATAAGTTTGACTACTTGATGATTTTTTTAAAGCTGAGTGATCTTACTCATAACAAACATAATTTATTATCATATACTTATTTTGAAAAGTAGGGCACGCATACAAAATATTGCAATTTTACAATTATTTAGGATTTTAAAAAATTTCTATATATTGACTTTCTTAATTAATTAATCTTAATTAACTAAATATTGACTTAAAATTAAGTATGGCGTTATCTTAATTAATTAATTAATTAATTAATTGGACATTTGTTGCCATTAATTAACTTAATATCAAACTAATATTTGAGATTCTAATTTAATAAAATCTTAGATAAATATATAATTCATCTATAGACACTGGCTTTTACTTGGCAGATAAGCTAACTTATATTTGAAAGTTGAGTTAAATTAATTGGATATAATTGAGTTAACTTCTGTAACTTAAATTTTAAATTGTTCAAATTTGAATAAAATAAAATTTTGCAATCTCAAAAATATTCTTAATAAATTTAATTATTATTATTATTTACTATTATGAATCTTGACCTCTTGTTTGAATTTCTATCTTTTGTTTAAATCTCTTAGGTTTTAATTAATTTTTATTATTTATTTAATAATTTAATTATTACAATAAATTTATATATTTACATGTTTAAAATAATTATTTTCTTCAACTTAGAAAGTACAGATTACAGATTAATTCTGTAACGAAACCTCAGTGACTTATACTGGACCATCGTGACAGACGAACATAGAGGAAAATCAATATATCCAGGGAAAATTTATTTCTTCCACGACCGTGATATATTGAGTGTCCTATTCAGAAGCATTTTCTACTTCGTGGAAGTAATAATTTTGTATCGGCCAGTAATAATGGACATAAATGATTTTTGTGCGCACATATGCAACAGGTACAGAAGACCGCATAAAGTGTGATCCAAGAGCTTCGAAACGAACCAAATCTAATAATGGAAGAGAAACACCGGGAAACCGGAATGCAACCGGCAGCTACGAGCTCAGCAGCGTCCGGAACCGAGTCAGGGGCTTCGGAGCCAGCTTCGTCTCGGCGCAGAACCGGAGGGCAGAAAAGAAAGGCCACGGGGCTCGCAGCCAACTCGTCATCCATGCCGTCGAAACGAATGACTCGTGAGAAGAACTTAATCTCTCACTCTCCGATCTATAACCACAACGGACCTTTGACAAGAGCTCGCCAGGGCCCCTCCGCTTTCGCCACCGCCGGAACGGCTGGAGGAGGTTCGGCTTTGACCAGTGGGAAGCTCGAGGCGGCGCGTGATGACACAAAACTCGAGCTAGTAGAGGAACTGAACAAAGCAAGTGAAGAGTGGGAAGCGTTGGACGCGAAAATCGAGGCGGATTTTGAGGCGATTAGATCTCGTGGTAGTAATGTTCATGTTGTGCCCACACACTGTGGTGAGTTCTTAATGTTATAGTTCTATTTTTGAAATTAAACCCTAAATTTTTGTCTTTCAGCTAAATAGGATTTTATTTTGTTGCTGGCAAAGATTCCGGGTTATATTAGTAAGTTAAAACTTCCAAATTTTTGGTTATTTTTACTCTCTATTTGACAGGTAGTTTAGTTGGGATAAATTAATGGTGTTACTGTGTGTTAGGCTTCCTTTGGTTGAGAACTTGGATTTCTTTGGTGAACAAAGAAGTAAACTTTTGAAATGTGAGTTTCTATTTATAAATTCTTCATGCGAAAATTTAACCTTTGTTCATTTCTTATGGGAAGCTCGTATTTTCTGTTTAGATGACGAAAAGAAGATTGTGGAAATTACAAAATTTTGAATTCTTTTGGTAATTCAACCGAGCTATGTTTGCTATGTTTTGGATTTGGTTAATTGAGTTTGAGTTTAGTTTATTTTCTCACCATGGTTGTTGTTATAGGAATCCAAACTCTTTGGTGCATTGATAAGGATGTAGGCTTATGTTCTAGTTGCTTAGAATGAAACGTGGGGTAAGGAATTAAATTGAAATTCTGTTCGGCTGTTCTTTATTTAGCTTAGTTAGATTAATATTTTCCATATATATATATATATATATATGTATGTATGTACGTACGTACGTCCTATTATGATCAAAATGGGGAAGTTTCAAATTTGATATTTTGTAGTTTCTTTTGTTTTATATGATTGCTCTTATGTATTCATTTTTAGTTTGCATATCTGTTTGCTTTCTGTGAAAAAATTGAGAAGAGATTGGGTCACAATTGTTGAATTTGTTGTCATTGCCTTGGTTCTTGACCCTAAGATTCTTTTTGCTTCTGATTAAATTTCTTGGGTAGGAGATCTCTAGTTTCTTTCTTTTTCTATTATCTCCTTCATGAAACCAACATTTGAGTTTGATTTATTGAAGTGATGATGTGGAATGAAAATGAGACTCTGAATTTTGTGCAAGTTTATGGTCTAAAATTTAAGCCAAATTTCTAGGCTGAACAACTGTGCTGTGCCCTCTCTCTGTTTCTTCCTCCTGTTCCTCCATCCGTCTGCCCTTTATTTTGTACACATACCATAAGTTGGCAGAACAGATGTCATGTTTTAATTGGATGCAAATTAGTGTATGATTAAACACCCTGTTGAAGCTCCTTGTTCCTTGGTTGCCTTAATGAATGAGAAAAAGAAGACAAGGACAATGAAGGTTTTATTTTCTTCTGTGGCTGTGGAATCTCTTGTTTTTCAGTTTGGGCATTATCCCTGTCTTTCTTCCCACAGGCTGGTTTTCGTGGACAAAAATTCACCTGCTTGAGGAGCAAGCATTGCCTTCATTTTTCAATGGGAAGTCCAAGAATTGCACCCCTGAAATTTATATGGAGATACGAAATTGGATCATGAAGAAGTTTCACTCAAATCCAAACACTCAGATTGAATTGAAAGATCTATCAGAACTTGAAATTGGATGCTTGGATGCTAGGCAGGAGGTGCTGGAGTTCTTGGACTACTGGGGTTTGATTAATTTCCATGCATTCCCCGCAAGAGAATCCACTGTTGCAAATGCTGATGGTGACAGGATGACAGATACTGATAGTGATGGAGCAGCCAAAAAGGATACCTTGCTTGAAAAATTGTACCACTTAGAAGAAATTAAAGCATGTTCTCCTATTGCTCCTAAGCCTAACATAACACGTCCTGCTATAACGTCTGGGTTGTTTCCAGAGTCTGCAGTTGCTGAGGAGTTGGTGAAGCCTGATGGACCATCTGTTGAGTACCATTGCAACTCTTGTTCAGCTGATTGCTCTCGCAAGCGCTATCATTGTCAAAAGCAGGTTGGTTGTTTCTTATCATTTGATTATTTAAAATTTAACAGTGTCTAAGGAGGAAACATTGAGCCTGAAATTTTTATTATTATTCTTACATATAATTTTCTTTCCCTGGAGGGATTGCCTCCATCATCTGGTGGAATGCCTTGAGTCCACTGGTTAACTGCTAATCGGGCCATCAATCAGTGAACTTATAAAATGATTGCCATGTCATGGTGATGAAACCATGTATTGGATGAAACAAGATTTGATTACTTATTGGTTCACTTTTTCCTTTTTGGTTTTCTTTAGTTCATATTCTGTTCACTGATTATGTTCATGTGTGCAGGCAGATTTTGATTTATGTACTGATTGCTTTAATAATGGGAAGTTTGTCTCTGACATATCGTCATCGGATTTTATTCTCATGGTGCCGGCTGAAGCTGCTGGTGGAAGCGGTGGGAAGTGGACGGATCAGGAGAACCTTCTCCTCCTTGAAGCATTGGAACTATATAAAGAAAACTGGAATGAGATTGCAGAGCATGTTGCCACTAAAACAAAAGCCCAATGTATATTGCACTTTCTTCAAATGCCAATTGAGGATGTCTTTCTTGATTGTGATGATGATGTAGATCATAATTCCAAAGAAACTCCGGATCCTGCTGCAACCAATTGTGATACCCCCTGCTCTAAAGATGTTCCTGAAAGTTCAGAGAGTAAGACTGGTGCTGTTGAGGGTCAGATACAAACTTCTTTAAAAGAAACTTCACAACCAGAAGATGTGACTGAAATGATTATATGTAGGGACACTGCAAAACATGAAGATGAGAGTCAAGTTAAACTTGAGGAGGAAAGGTTAAAATTAGAAGATAACTCTGAGGGGAAAGCTGGTGAGGAGACTGGTGAAAACATTGCACTGAAAGCTCTTAGGGAAGCATTTGAAGCTGTTGGTTATCTTCCAACACCTGAAAGCCAGCATTCCTTTGCTGAAGTTGGAAACCCTGTCATGGCATTGGTAAGTTGTATGTGTCATAGATATGGAAAGTTAGGGGCTTTTCTTTGCAGGGGTCTAGCACAAAAACCAAGGACAAATTAGTACTAACTGGACTCTTAGGTTTAAACTGAATGTTTCACGAAATTTCTTTCAAAATTTTAACATGATTTAGCACTTCCCAGAACAAACTAAGAGTATGTGCTTGAACTGTCCAAAGAAAGAGTTTTGGGATTTCCGTTTATATTAAGATTCAGATCTAGGAAGGATTTTCAACATTGATATAGGTATAAAACTGAGAGCGAAGATCTGTTGTTGCAAATAGTTGAGATGGATCATCTTGTCAAATGATTATAATTTTCCTTGAGAAGCATTATAGAGTTTGCTTCAGGGCAAGGTGCTTCTTTAGCACCTTGAGTCATTAATTGTTGGATATTCCATTGCATTCACACCTAGCACACCGAAATCCTTTCAAAGAATTTTTTTTGGCTTCTTGTTCGTCTGCTATATGTTGATTTGATCAATTTTCTGCCATTCAACCTCCCCACCTTCACAACAAATAAGTTGAGTAAATAAATGAAAGGCTATATATTTTATCAAGTTGGAATAAAATACCATCTTAGAAATTCTTCAATATAAATCTTATGTGGGTGATGGAATTTAATATTTTTTATTTGTTCATGGATACAACTATGCTCTTAAGATGTCTGTTAGTTGAAAGATAATTCCCATGAAAAGCTTATCCCTTTGCCTCACGTTGCCAGGAGTTGTTTTATAAAACCTTGCCAGAAGCTCGTGAGAGTTTACATGTTCCTATCTTCTGCAGGCGGCTTTCTTAGCACTGTTGGTGAGACCAGGTATGGCTACTGCTTCAGCACGTACTTCTTTGAAATCTATATCTGGCAATTCTCCTGCAATACAGCTGGCTGCAAAGCACTGCTTCATTTTGGATGATCCACCAGGTGATAAGAAGGAAACAGCTCATTCTGAAAGGTATGCGGATTTGTATGGAGCTTTAATATTCTTGACAGTTTGTATGTGTTATGTCTGACATCAATAAGAGATTTGCAGTATTGGTGCTGAAATGGCTGATAGAGATACTGAGAAAGAGGAAAACCTGGAAAACAGAAACATTAAGGAGTGTAACTCTACTTCAGTGCTGGATGAAAGAAGTTTGTCAAATAATCAAGGAGACAAGATAATCAAAGATTCTCCGGAAGAAAAGAGACAATCAGCTACCTCAAATGAAAAATCCTCAGAGAAATTACATGATGCTAAAGGGCCAGGCAACCAAATTACTTCTGAGGTAGTTAAACCTGGTAGTTTGAATGAACGAAGCAATCCAGAATCACCAAGGGACAACAAACCAAGTATTGTGGAGGTATCAAATGATTTACTGTTCAAGGCTCCACCAAATTTACTCAAGGAATCAAGAAAGGGGAAGTCAACAGAGCCTTCCCCACCTGTAGATGCAGTAAAAGATGTTGATTTGTTGTCTGATTCTCTTCCTTTGGAAAAGAACAAGCCTGGTCAGCCAGTTACATCAAATTCAAGTGCAGAACCATTTCAACCTTCCAAGGGAACTAAGGATACAGGTATAGTTTCTGCTTCTCTGCTGTCAGAGAATAATGAACCTGAGAAACAAATTACATCGATTTCCAAAGGAGAGCCGTCCCAAACCACAGAGACACCAAAGGATGTTGATATGGTATCTGATTCACTTCCCTCAGAGATAAATGAACTGCAAGGGGCACCCTCCATCGATAATGAAACAGCTACAGGTTTCCTCATTTCTTTTCTTCTCTCCATACTTGTCTTATTAGATTTGGAAATTGCATCAATTTTTTTTTATTTGGACAATATTAAGCATGAGTTTGGGAAATTTTCAGAAAAGAAAAATAAAGTAATATATGAGCAAAAATGTAAAAGTGAGAAAGGTGTGAATGTGCTTGAGCAGATTGCATCTTTCAGAAGTATTCCAAGAATGGTTCAATGATTTAGAAAATAATTTTGACTGCGTACCTTGTTTACTTGAGCAATCAAGTCATGCATGATAAAAGTGACTAGTAAGAGAAAAGATATAATTTATTGTATGAGGAAAGTTTTGTTATCATGGTCTTCAGATATGGAAAGGTGAATAAAATTTTTGATTTTGATTTGAAGTAGTTTGTTGAGATATGAAAGTTTTAGTAAATAGGGAGAATTATATTTTATTTATCCTTATTTGATTACAGGAAAAAAAAAATACATGAATTTAAAGGAAAACATCAAAACAAAAAAAAAGAAACAACATTAAATCCCTGATATTAAGGGATTAACATTAACCTAATAAAATAAACTTTTATTTTTATTCAAATCTCATAGAGATTGACTCTAGCTAAGTACTTTATTTCTACCGACAATCCCTCTCAAGTTGGTGCATAAATGTGTAACACGCCCAACTTGCCTGCTTGAGACTCAAATTGCTGTCTAAACAGTGCCTTTGTTAGGATACCAGCAACTTGTTGTGTAGTAGGGATAAATGGGATACAAATAATTCCTTCTTCAATCTTCTCTTTGATAAAGTGTTTGTCTATTTCTACATGCTTTGTTCTATCATGTAAAACTGGATTGTGTGCAATGTTTATAGCAGCTTTATTGTCACAGAACAACTGCATAGGAAGATTTATTGATTTCCCAAGCTCATCCATGACTCTTTTTAGCCACAGAACTTTGCAAATTCCTTAAGCCATTGACCTGAATTCAGCTTCTGCACTACCTCTAGCAACAACACTTTGTTTTTTACTTCTCCAAGTTACCAAATTTTCCCAAAGAAATGTGCAATAACCTGATGTTGACCTTTGGTTTGTGACTGAACCTGCCCAATCTGCATTTGTGAACACTTCAATACCCCTATTATCACTTTTCTTGAATAACAATCCCTTCCCCGGTGCACTTTTCAAATACCAGAGAATTTTATATACAGCTTTTAAATGTTCTTCATATGGAGAATGCATGAACTGACGTACCATGCTTACAACAAAGGCAATATCTGGACGGGTATGAGATAGGTAAATCAGTTTTTCCACTAACCTTTGATACCTTTCTTTTTCTACCAGAAGGTCCAGAACCCCATCTTTAACATCTCTAGGTTTTGTATTTACTTCTATTGGAGTATCAGCTGGTCTACACCCACTCATTCCGGTTTCCTTTAGAAGATCTAGGATATATTTTCCCTAAGATACTTCAATCCCTCTCTTTGATCAAGCCACTTCTATTCTTAAAAAATACTTCCAACTGTCCTAGATCCTTGATCTCGAATTCTTTGGCAAAACTTTGCTTCAGTCTTTTAATTTCCTCTAAATCATCTTCAGTCAACACTATATCATCTACATAGACAATGAGAACTGAGATTTTGCCTTTTGTAAACCTTTTAGTGAACAAGGTATGATCGGATTGGACTTGAACATACCCTTGGTTTTTGACAAACTTCGTGAACCTCTCAAACCAAGCTCTAGGGGACTGTTTAAGTTTATAGAGAGACTTTTTCAGTCTACACACCTTTGTTTCAAACTTTTCTCCAAATCCTGGCAGAGGTTCCATGTACACCTCTTTTTTCTAGGTTTATGTTTAGGAATGCATTCTTTATATCCAATTGATATAGAGACCAATCTAGGTTCACAGCTATAGAGAGAAGTGCCCGAATTGCATTTAATTTTGCGACCGGAGATAATGTCTCTGAATAATCCACACCAAATGTTTGAGTGAACCCTTTTGCAACTAGACGAGTTTTGTATCTCTCCAAGGATCCATCAGAGTTGTATTTGACTGTGAACGCCCACTTACATCCTACAGATGATTTTTCATTTGGCAAATTCACTCTCCCATGTGCCATTCTTCTCCAAAGCTCTCATTTCTTCCAAGATTGCTTCTTCCCTCCACTCGGGAATAGCTAGAGCTTCCTAAACATTGTTAGGAATAATAATACTAGAGATTTGTGAGACAAATGCATAATATGAAGGAGAAAGATTTTCATAGGAAATAAAGTTTGACAAAGGGTGTTTTGTGCATGTTTTAGTGCCCTTCCTGAGTGCAATAGGAAGGTCAAGATCAAAGGAATCTGATTCAGAGCTGCCTAAAGAATTTTTGTCATGGATAGTAGAAATATCATGAGTTTCATGACCTAACCTCTAATCTGACTCTTGGTGGTGCTGTATAACATTGTCTCTCCTTTTTTTTGCTTGGGTCTCCTTTGAATAAACCAAACCCTTGAACCGATTTGGTTCTACTCTTGGTATTTCGATATCATCACTTTGAGGTGATACTATTACCTGACTATTATCCATAGAGTGTGCATTTTCAGTATTTAATTCACTTGTTTCAACTGAATTTTGTTTTGGAGCATCAACAATTTCAAAAACAGAATTTTCAAAACCAGATGCATCTTTATCTTCACTCCTAGTTTCCCCCTGAAGATGAAAATTAAAATAGGACTACCCTTCAAAAAATGTGACATCCATAGATACAAACAATTTTTTGGAAACGGGATCAAAACACTTGTAACCTTTTTGGTTTGTAGGATAGCCTACAAAAATACATTTATGTGCCTGAGGATCCAGTTTTGATCTTTGTGGATTGTGATTATGAACAAAAACAACACTGTCAAAAATTTTTAAGGGGATATCAAGTCGTAGCCGAGTCTGAGAAAAGTGTTCAGAAAAAACTTGAACTGGAGTTTTAAAATTCAAAATTTTTGTGGGCAGCCTATTAATTAAATATGCAGCAGTGAGAATGGCTTTTCCCTACAAATACTGTGGTACTTTTATTTGAAAACTGATTGTTCTAGCAATTTCAAGGAGATGCCTATTCTTTCTTTCAGCCGCTCCATTTTGTTGTGGAGTGTTGCTGCAAGAACTTTGATGAACAATCCCTTTTCCAGTGAAAAAACCACCTAACAAATTATTGAAAAGTTCTTTGCCATTATCACTATGAAAGATTTTGATTTCAGTATCAAATTGTGTTTTCACCATGTTATAAAAGCTTTGAAACACTGAATAAACATCAGATTTGTCTTTTACTCTAGTACAGTCATCAATAAAAGTTACAAACCAGCGTTTTCCAGACCAGTTCTGCACTCTAGAAGGCCCCCAAATATCACTATGAACCATGGTAAATGGTGCAGATTTTTTGTATGATTGTGGGAAAAAAATAGCACTATGATGTTTTGCTAATTCACAAGTTTCACACTGAAAATTAGAGGAACTTTTATTGATAAACAACTTTGGTAACAAATGTCTTAAATACTGAAAACTAGGATGTCCAAGGCGGTAGTGCCATAACAAAATTTGATTTTTATTCGAAACAGAAATAGTTACTAAACATGCCTCTTTGTCTTGTTGTTCAAAGTTAGACCCAGAAAGAGTATAGAGACTATCATTTAAATTAGCACCCCCAATTATCTTCCTCGAGATTAAATCCTGAAATTCACAATGAGAAGGCAAAAAAGTAACTTAACAGTTAAGATCAAGAGTTAATTTACTAACAGATAAGAGATTATATGATAATTTAGGAATACGAAGGGCATTTTGAAGAATAAGGGAAGAAGATATTTGCATTGTTCCTTTTCCTGCAACAGTAGCAAATTATCATCTATAATTCTAACCTTTTGATTTCCTGCAAGGGGTTTGTATGAAGAAAAAAATTGCGATTTTTCAGTAATATGGCCAGTAGCTCCTAAATCTAGTATCAGGAAGCTTTTGAATTTTGCACAAAGCAGTGACAATAATTAAAGAGGTACCTGATTTAGCTAAGGAACATGAAGAATTGGAGGAATGAGATTGGAACATTTTTTGAAGAAGCTTTATCTTTTCTTTCGTAAAAGGAACTTCTGAAGAAGAATCCTGCCCTCGACTAGTTTGGCTAGCTTGGAAAGCTCCCCCTTGCTTGTTATCCATCCCCTTCTTCTTCATATTTGCTGGTTTTCCATGTAATTTCCAACAGATCTCCCTCATATGCCCTGGTTTCTTATAGTGTTCACACTAAGGTCGTTGCTTTCCTCCCCCTTTATCTCCTTATGATTCTAAAGTTCGGGTAATAAGGGCTGATCTGTTAAGACTTCGAGTTAAGGATCGCATCACAGGTAGGGGTGTAGGTGAGTCAAGCTACTCGTGAGCTACTCGGGCTCGGCTCGGTTGATACTCGAATTCGACTCGATAATAGTCGAGTCGAGCTTGAGTGGCTCTTCGAGTCGAGTTCGAGTACAACAATACTCGAATCGTAAGGCTCGCGAGCTTAATCGAGTATATACTAGGGGTATAATCGAATCAAGTCGAGTCAAATAAATTTTAAATTTTATAATAATAATTTTAAAAAATAAATATTCGAGTTTAATCGAGTTGAGTTCGAGTATATCGAGTATTTTATCGAGTCGAGTCGAGTATAAAAAATATAAACTCGATTGAGTTCGAGTTTCAAATTTTCAAATCGAGTCGAGTTCGACCAGTTCATTGCTCAACTCGACTTGGCTCTATTACACCCCTAGTCACAGGACGATGCACAAGAAAATCTAGGTTTAACAACGTAGATTTCCCTTTGTTTTTATTTGAATGCTTTGATCTACTTATTTAAAAAAAAAGATGGCACATTAAAGGAGACTGAAACCTTGGACCTCGTTAATGGAGAGAGCTCCGAATCTCTTGTTTTTATGAAATTTGACTTAATGTTTTATTCCTGCAATTGCCTCATAAATAGGCAAGACTCCTTACAAAAATAGAAGTCTTATTTTGTAGGCTTCTAATAAACGAAATAACAAACTTCCTAATGAACACAAATACCAAAACAGCAGCTTAATTATTTAAGGAAATAACTACCGGCTAAGGCAATCAACCAAACCCCAACACAAAGAACCAAACCGAATCAATGAAGCTTGCGTGCATAAGTCTGTCCTACGAATGCATCCACAACATGATTCATCTCCAACTGATTTCAGTTCATCATTGTTTTTTTAGTATAACTTAACGTCTTGCTTCTTCTCTTCATACTTCTGATAAAACTTCTCTTATATTGGGCAACGATCTTCTTCCTAGGATATGTCCTCGAACTTCATCCAACTCCTTGTTTAGACCAGCTAATAACACAAATACCCCACTCCTCTCAACCTTCTTCTTATACCGGGCACTATCATTTGAATTCTCCCAAGTCTCATTTTCGAACATGTCTAGTTCTTGCCAAACTGTCATCATATCATTATAATAGTCTGTCACCTCACGGTTTCCCTGTTGCATTTTCCACATTCTGGTGTTTAATTCAAACAATTGAGAGTAATTGTCTAAATCCAAGTAGGTTTCTCTGACTGCTTCCCACACATCACGAGATGTTGGTAAAAACAAGAACGACTTCCCAACACTTGGTTCCATAGAATTGATAAGCCAGGCAGTCACCATGGAGTTTCTGATAACCACTGTTTATATTTCGGATCACCAGTGGAGCTTTCCTTTACCATCGATCACAAGGCGTACAGATTGGGACCATTCTAAATAATTCTTGCCATTCAATTTATGAATGGTAATCTGAAGATGATTTTCGGGTATAGAAACTGTTGGTGAGGGTTGAGAAATGGGAGTCGGATTTGTGGGCGGAAAGGTAGTCCCGCTGGCGCTGGTTTCTTCCGGCAAAGATGAACCATTGCCAACAACAGCGGTTCTATAATTCATCATTGAGCCCTAGGCTCCAATACCATGAAAGTTTTAGTAAATAGGGAGAATTATATTTTATTCATCTTTATTTGATTACAGAAAAAATACATAAATTTAAAAGAAAACATCAAAACAGAAAAGGAAAACATTAAATCCTTGATATTAAGGGATTAACATTAAATCCCTGATATTAAGGGATTTTACTTAATAAAATAAACTTTTATTTTTATTCAAATCTCATAGAGATTGACTCCAACTACGTACCTTAATTCTACCGACAAGATATACTAATTTTTTATTATATCTCATTTTTGCTATTATTTAGGTGAGGATCAAATTAGAGACCGTAAAGAAGAGAAGCATGAGTCAAGAGAGACGAAAGATGACCAGTATATTGATAAAATAAGGCGTGCTGCAGTTACTGCACTCTCCGCAGCAGCAGTGAAGGCAAAACTTCTTGCTTACCAGGAAGAGGATCAAATTCAACAACTTGCTACATCATTGATAGACAAGCAGGTAATCTTAGCCAAATGGGCCTTCTTGTCTTCTATGGTTGACTTAAGAAGGCTAACTGGATAATCATTTTGTTGCAGTTGCAAAAGTTGGAAGCAAAGTTAGATTTCTTTAATGATATGGATAATGTGACTTTGAGGGTAAGAGAGCAATTGGAGAGGTCAAGACAGAGGCTTTATCAGGAACGAGTACTTATAATTCAAGCTCGACTTGGCCCCTCCAGAGCAATGCAACCATCAATGCCTGCCAATAGATTTCCAGTAAACTTTGCTAACTCAGTTGCAAGACCACCTATGAACATGACTACCCCAAGGCCACCAATTTCTAGACCCACGGGACCTGAAGCTTCTACCCTTTCTAACTCATTTGTATCCACCACAGTGGCAGGAAGTTCAATTCGGCCTTCCAAAGAGGACAAATTTTCTTCAGTTGGGATGAAGTAATTTCTTGTAAGAAAATGTGAATAGAGTTCCCTTCCAGTCTTACACATTGCTAATAGTTTTACTCAGTGAGTACCTGTTGCTTTCAAAATAATTTCTTATTTTTATTTTTCATGTTTAACACTTGCCAATTAAATTTTTGAAGTGGATCTTTGTTAACTTGAAATTTCACCTACTGTACCTCAGTCCAAATTGCCAAGATAGTCATTGTTAATATGCCACTTTAGACATCATAACAGTTTATATTTGTAGTTTTTGATTAGAAAAAAAAATGCATGCGAAGCCACTGAATTTACCTCAACAGTGAACACATTGCTTGTGTACTGAGGAAGTATACGACAAACCCTCTTTCTAAGTTTGGCACTGACACAAGATATTATATAATCAAGGCAACCGAAGCATGTGAAAAAAATCACATTTGATTGAGAATCTGTTGTGATGTTGGCTGTGCATTCAAGGTGAGTTTATATTTTGTGAATATTGCATTGTTAGTGAGCAAAACCATACTCTACATTAGCTGAACCAACAAGTGCAATTTCCTAATTATCTTAGAGAAGAGATTGTTGGCTAATTGTCTTGGAGAAGAGCCCGTTGCTGCAAATTAAAGATTCATATGCCAAAGTTCTAAAAAAATATTTGAATGTAATTTTCTTTTAGCTGTTGATTCCATTTTTGTGCTGTCAAATCCAGTATATGTATATCTAGAAACACCCTCCTGCTTTACAGGAGCAGTTTCATATTCATATAACGAGGACCTGATGTTTCTTTAGTTGCTTTCTTTATCTAGTTTATTTTCTAGTTCTTACTGAATCCATGAATTTTTTCGTCTTTGGCACGTACAATTATCGGAAGATATTCACGTTTGCATATTGGTTTAACCTCCGAGGTAGGATCAATCTTTTCTAGCGTTGGCGATTTAGCTACTACATCATATTAGGACAAAAAGCAGGTGTTTGACTTCTTTACGCATGAAGCGACCATGAGCGTTAGCCGCATTCAAAGAAAAAGAAGATGATTGACTAAGAAAATTGAAGGTTAGTATTTAGTATTTTGCTGATGTTTGTATCTTCTTGAAGCTTAGTTTATACTGGCATACTTAGCTTATGTTAATTTGTGCAAAATTTTGTTGTTTTTTTTTTAATTTTTACCCACAATTATTATAAATGGTCCAAGATGTAAATATCTAGATGTTAGAAATATCATATTGGGAAAATGCCACAAAATAATTGCTTTACCCCTTTCTATATTTATTGTTGTGACTACTCAAATAATAGCGGATTTGGTTCTTTGTATAGTAAACTTTTTAGCATCATTGCTGGCTTTTACAAGCTATGAATCATTGAATCTCTCCAACCGGTCTTCTTTGCCTCAGCACTGGTGACAAATCAAGAAATCAATATCGTAATTAGAGGTAGACATTTACATATTGGATCAGATTTGAGTTAAAATTTTGATATAATAAGACAATTTAATCCAATATGATAGTTTATCACAGTCTAATTTAATCCAAATAACTTGAATTGGATTAATTTGGCGGTTTATGATTTGAGTTTAAATTTAAAAATATAAGTTAAATTATAGGAAGTTAGGCTGTTTATATTAAAGCCGCTTATATAAATTGCTCAGTTATAATATATATCTGTAATTATATTAAAATTTCACAAGTGATAGATTAGACGACGAACTGTCACCTTTTTTAAGCGTTTTGTTTCACCACCTTTTTCTACTCTGAATGTTTGAACAATATCTACAGCATAAGGGTAATACATTTTTGTACGAGTGTTCAGTACATATTTTGCAATTTGACATAAAAGATAAAGCACGTATAAGTAATAGCATACTATTTCAAATCAGGAAACACTAATGCCCCAAAAAATATGGGAAATTGATGTAAAGGACTAGTTTTTTTCCCTTAGTTTTAAAAATAACCTTATTTAAAATGATTTTTTAAAAGAAATTAATCAAAAATATCACTGTTTATCTAAAGAATTTAAAAATATCCATCATCAAAAATTTTAATAAAAAATGATTCAATTTACTGTTTTCAAATAAAAATATCCTTAACCCCAAAAAATTATTTTTCAAATTACCTTTTCTTTTACTTTCCATTTTATCTAATCTAACCCTAATTTTTAACTAAAAACTCTCAAACCCACCGAATCCACGCTTCTCTCAATCCATCAACAGTCACATCTTCAACGACCTCCATTTGTAAGGTATGTGAAAATTTAATTTTAGTGGATTGATTATAAATGAAAAAATGAGTATTTATTATGAATTTCTTTGGGAGAATGAGGTAGGAATTGATTCACTGTAAAATTATAGGAAGTGAGAAGAAGGTGGAAGGAAGACGGAGGTGGGAGGGAGGGTGTCATCAATGGCGCCCTTGATGGCATCTCAAGAGTTCCATGTGGCACTCTCGAGGTGCCATAGAGGGTGTCATGTAGCACTCTTCTTTTTTATTTTTTAATTAATATTTAATAAAAAATAAAACTAATTAAATTTAAAAAATTAGACATTAGTTTTTTATTAAATATTTATAAAATATAAAATATTATATTTGTATTAAATATTCATAAAATTATAATATTTGTAATAATTTAATATAATATTATATAATAGAATTTTATTAAATATTTATAATAATTTAATATAATATTAAATTATTATATTATAT
>JAVXUL010095926.1:0-21117 GCA_035590515.1 Trichilia minutiflora | reverse complement strand
AGCAGATGGAAGTGAAGGGTAAGCTGGAGAAGAAGAACATGGTTGTTCATCTTCTTTCTTTTCGAGTAATTGGAATGGAAAATTATGGCGGTGGTGGAGTTGATGATCATCACTGCTGCCTCCAGCACCATCCATGATAGCATCAAAGTAGTAGGTTGTTTCTCTAATGGCTTTTTTATGAGAGACAGAGTGAAAGGGGTTTAATTTTATCTGTTTGTGGGTCTCTTCTCTTTTGGAGTAGACAATCTGTTTATTTTTTGAACAAGAGTTTTTATTATTTGCTGAGAATTTTTTTTCTTTGAGAATTGATGTATTGTATTGTATGTCTAACAGTAAGTAAGAAAGGGGAGAGGATAAGGGGCATGGAAAGGAAGGAAGGAAGGAAGGAAGGAAGGAAGAGAGCAAGCAAACTAGCTAGCTTGAAGCAACAAAGATAATGAGTAGGAATTATATGGGTGAGCTTTAAAAAGCAAATTTTTAGGAAAAAGAAATTGCTTTGTTGAAGTGTTGGAAGGGTTTTTAATTATTTGTTGTTTTTATATAATAAAATAAAAGAAATTTAAATGGACAATTTTAAAAAAAAAAATTAGTGTATATATATATATATATTGACAAAGAAGAAGAGAAATTTATGTGAAAGACGGGGGTTGGGTTTGGAGGTTCCTTTTTTATTGTGCTTAGACGGACAGCCCCTTTGGTTCAGATTCCACGTGAGGTGCTCTTTCCATCATTCAATCCATGTAGACAGTGGTAGCCGATGTGGGTCCCAACCCCAAGTCAAAAAATTGCGAGACTTAGAAAGGAAAGATTATCATGTGGGTCCCATCTCATTCAAGTAATGATTTCATTTTGCCTTTGCCCTTTGCCTTGTTCTGCAACTTTGCTGGGAGACTTTGGGATTCCTCCGGTATTTTCTTTTGCCTTCTGGGCCTTCTTTGCCTTTGATTATTATATTTAGGGTTAGCGTTACGACATCAGGGTTAAGGTTTTATTTTAGGAGCCTCTACTACAAATAGCACAATCATATTCCCTTCTTGGATTCGGTGAGTCGGGTCTTACTCATGCATGCATAACCCGGATTTGGGTGTTTTCTTTTTTATTGGATAATAATACTTTAATTAATTAATTAATTAATATTCAAAATTATTATTAAAATGGCCAAGTTGGACAGAAATGGAGGAAGAGGGAATGACAAATCCCAACAATCGTCTTTCTTCTTTTAAAGCCTTGACTTGCGCACTAGTCAGCCTTGTATCGTTTACTCATTCTATCATTGTATTTATGTCGTAGGCACAATCCAAAAGACGACCACATCATATTTATAGGATTGACTCTTCACCTGCGCTCTAACTTCCTAAACTAATGACTGTGTACATGCCTTAAATTGTACAACTTTCAAACATTCATACACACATACATGTCTAAAACTCTGACCATCAAAGTTTCGTAAATGACTGGGAGGGATCATTACTCTAGAGGTTCCAGAAGGATCGTGCCCTCACTACATGGAAACTAAACTGTACTTCGAGTTACCCTTAAAACTCTTTTAATTGTAATTATAAGAAGAATAATGTTAGAAATATAAATTTATTTTATAAGTGTAACATAATAATATTAATTATTTTATAATTTATATTATTTATTTTAATTATTGCATTAATTGTATGTTTTTATTAATTAAGAAAAACATGTCATATTAATTTGTATATGTTGGCGTACAAAATTTGTCAGCCTATCATGTTGACCTAAATATAGTGAAATGAACTTTAGATATCATACAACGGTGGTTTGAATAATTTTTTGTTCTTATGAACCTACAAACACAAAAATGCATATAGTGATATCGACTTTTGGATAAAAAATTCTGATACTCAATTTAATAGGAGTAAGATTAAAGTAAATAGTAATAAAATAATAAAAAATTGAATAAGAGAAATGATGATTTTTATTACCACCGTGCGAGTATGGAAAGAAAAGTGAAGATGATAAATAGTAGTTATTAAGATGATAAAACTCAAAGATTGAAATTCTTTCACCATTTTCTCGTTAGAATCAATCTCTTTTTAAAGAATGACTATCATATCTTATAAGTTTTTTCGCATGGGCTTTTTAAATAATGGAGATGATGAGTGACTTGTAATAAGATTTCGGCATGTACTACAAGGCTCATTAACTGTTAAATAATCATTACATTGTACGGTCACTATTGAGATAACTTGCACTCAATTACTTGCTTGACAGGTTGTTATGTAATGCAAAAAGTGATGAAGACTAGCCGTAGCACTTGATACACGTCCTTTACCATCATATTTTGATTTTTAACATTGTCAATATATATGGTTGTTGAAAATAGTCGAAAGATAAAGGTTCCTAGCTTTGGCAAAGAAAATCCTAAGGCCTTCTAAGGTACGCTCATGGACGTTATTAGAGGTCCTGTCTTAAGAAAATTATATAGTGTTCTTAAGGCCAAGTTAGAGTTGGTGAAGTTGACAAGACTCTAATCTTAGAAGCATGATAACTATATGGATCCAAACCCCTGACGACATGGCACGATCCATAATGTGTTCAAGATGATAACATAGCTAGATGTTCACTATTATCTACTAGAAATGGTCTACTGTAATGCCTTAATTTGTGAGTTAGGATTTATGAGGGATTCACCTTACCACATGGCTACATCTTCACTTTTATCATTAGTAACGGGTTTATTTTACCCTCAACATATAGCCTCCTTCAGTTTTAAACAAAAGTCTTTCACTTCTTTGTTTAAAATTGGTTAGCCTAATAATGTGGTAATATTCCAATTGGTTGGTGCTAAAGTGTCCCAATTAACTATATAGGAGCCCTTTAGTTTGAGGTTTGACTTAATGATAATCCAGCTATTTTTCTATGGCGTTTCTAATGGATTGTCATTTGCACCTGTCATTGCATATTTCCTAGGCGTTATCTTTCACATGGTGCTTTAATGATGTGGCTTAACCAAAATCACTTGCTCATTAAATACCTCATTAATACTAATGCTGACATGGTTTTTTTAGGTCTTTCCATTCAACCAACGACTGGGATTTGGACCCTTCACCTATAAATAAAGCTTCATTCTCCTTTTGAATTTTTACTTTCTTTGCTTTAACTCTCAAATCCTTGTAGCTCTTTGTAAGAAAATCAAAGGTATACAAAAGCAGCGAAAACAAAAAATTTCTTGATTTTCTTCCAAGGACCCATGCGATAAACGAAGCATCTCATTAAAACGAGTTTAAAAACTCATACTTTTTGTGAACCACAAGTATAAATCTTTAGATTTGCGCCTCTATGATATCTACACGAATAAGATGAATCAGTATTCTAAGTACTAGCTCTTATTCATGTTTTATGTGTTCTTCATTTCTATCACGTTTTTTTTCTCTTAAAAAAACAGAAAGAATAAACCCAAGGCACACTTATGTTTACAACGCAATAAAAGGTTTCTTTTATATTGTATTTAGGATTAGGGTTTAATAATAAAATAAGCCCAATATTCGTGTTGGGCTTGTCTTTACTCTTAAGGTCTAATCTATTTAATAAAGTTTTAACCAACATCCTTAACCTAATTTTATTAAATAGATCCAGTAAAACCCTGATTAACACAAAATTTTCATGAACTAATATAAATTCATCTCATGAATTTATACTTTCAATTTTCTCGTTCTAACGTGCGATCCAATAGTTTTTCGTAATATTGGTAATGAAATTAAAATCTAATTTTAATATAAAAAATCATGAGCGGTGTCAACAACACATCAAGATCATCCATGTAACAAGAATATGAATGGTTCGACATCACATTTTATCTCGTGACCAATGTTACCATGTAGTTTTAATTTTAACCCCTTTGTTCTTAATATCTTAATTGAATATGAGGCATATATTGTGCCATTCTCGTAAAGTTTAATATTCATATTTCTTTGATATTTTAAGTATAATTATTTAATCAAATGCAATAATATCATATATTGATGCATTTAAGCATGGTCATATAATTAATAATCATACTCAATCAAAGGAGCCTAAAGATATCACTTCCGTTATATAGAAGAGATAAATTCTATCTTGATCAAACATATCCCTTTACACAATTCATGATATATCCAGCTATTTTCTTTATAGTCCATCCTATTATGGATAACATTTAAAAATATCAAAATATATCATTCATTATATTGAGAACCATGATGATCTCAAATCAAAGGATCATATACACTATTGTCATTATGAGAATCACTTATGACACTTATATAATAATCCATGTAGCGTTCTTATGGTGGGTCGATTTAGTACATTAGTTCACTAACTTGTACCCATGTGTTGACTCTATATCTCATATCATCATTAGTCACTAAACATAATAGTCTTAATATATTATTATTATCCTATCTATAATAATACTTGACTAGGGACACTTTAAGAATAGTATTCAACTAATTTAATTTACCATTCTAAGAACATTATTATATTTATTAAATACACAGATATGTAATAATAAATATATATATATAATTAATAATGTCATAATACATAATGTCCTAAATATCCAATATAACAATTGGATCTTAGGGTATACACCAACACTCTTTACACTTCAGCTTTTATTTTTTGTAGGTGCAAGTTCCCTTAATCTTCTATTTTTAATTTCGAAATACTATCACTGGGTAAGTTTTGATACTTGGCTATTGTACGTTTATTGTATTGGGGATAGTTTTTATTTGAAAATGAGATGAGATAGATGGTAGGTAGTCTAGGTATATAGGATTTTTGTTGATTTGAGAGTGGTTCATTAGTAAATAAGACTAGATAGATGGAATTTATTTATAAGTTTTAGTCTTTCATATTTTTGTCTTATTAATAGTAAAAATAATGAATAAAAAACCCTGCAGATAATCCCTCAACTAGAGGTTAAGAGGGAGGTGACAGAGAAAACCCAATATTGGTATAAAATTAGTGTAGGGATCCTTATAAGGCTGATTATTTTGGATTCACTATAACTGAGTCAGACCTTATGGCCTATTAAGAGTTGTTCAAGATCCCAAAGAAAGTTAGTCTTAGGATTCTTGATTTGGAAGACATGCCTAGTCTTCTCCAGGCACAGAAGGTCACCCTAAAGAAAAACATTTGCACATAGGGGTTAGGCTGCCATTTCAATCATATTTTGTTAGAGTTTTTGAAGTGTTTGGGATCCCTTCATACTAGCTGACACTCAATAGTTAGAGGAATTTAATTGAGCTATTTGTATTAAAAGTTCGCTCCAAGACTTTGCCCTCTACTTTAAATGAGATCCTGTACTTCTATAGACTAAAGAAGAATTCTATCAGTATTTGGGTTAGTACTATTTGTAAATTCAATCGAGACTTATCTCCCTGATCAAAGAGAATCATTCTTATAATAAAAATTGAAAGAATAAATGTTTATTTGTTATTGAAGATTGGGACGAGGTTTATAGAGGTAAAGTCCTGACCATTTTAAAAGACATAAGTATATTTTTTTTAGTCTTGACGCAGTTGAAATATTTTGGAGACTAAATAAATAATTATTAAACCAACTTAGTTTTATGCAAATGTTGGCAAAGAGCAACTTGACCTGGTAGGTAACATGTTAGAAAGGTTGAAGATGCTTCTTTTAGGTAATACGAAGATTTTCTTTTTAGTGAATTATCTACTAAAATCAAATATGGTCAAAGTTGCTGTGATTAATGACGGCTTACCAAGAAAAAGAATTGGGTGAAGAAGGGCGGGTCCACTTCTATTTCTTAACATAGCAAAATTTAGTTTCCTCTCTTTATTTGCTTATTAATCTCTTTGGTTGTGTTTATACAATAGCTGATATCGAGAGACACTAAAGCAATAAAAAACCCAAGTCTCTGGAGGTTCTCAAGTAGATGCTAGTAAAAACAATGGTATAAGAAAAAAAAGGGTCCCGTTGTTTATATTGTATACCATAGAAACTATTCGTGTTATCAGTTTTAGGATATTTTATATTGAATTATTGTTTATATATACTGTACATATTATTAATAAAGAAATTATTTCTTTTTTAGATGTGTGTGTTGCTTTCTTCGTTTGATCATACTAATTAACAAAGTATATATATGAATGCTTGGATAATAATGATTATTGAATTAGTTTTTTATATGCGTCGTATTGATTGGAAATCAATACTGTATAGTAGATACACTAAATATCTCTGATAAATATCATGAAATAATATTAATACAGGTGATAATAAAAGTTAAAGTTATATCACTAAGATATTAGTGTGGATTGATAGTTAAAGAACTATTTCTCGAACGTGATCTAAGAAGTAATGAATTACACAAAATATATTTATTTAATTATTCATCATTTAATTATACTAGTATGCAAAATAATCCTTTAATCTAATATATCATAATCATTATCTGATATAAATGCACAGAGTTCATAAGATGTATAAATATGAGACTAATCATATCTTGTACATAGAAATTGGTTTGGTTAGTGTTGTTTTTTTAGAATATAAATGACTATTAAGATGAGATCCGTTAATTCGATATATAGGATCTTAAAGTCTCATTGACTAGATCTAGATTAGAGTTTCAGTCAAACATTAATAAATGTATGAAACTTAAATCTTTGGTCAAAGTTTAAAATAAATTACATAAAAGATTTTGTGATAACAAGTTCAGTGTGTAATGACCAATATTTTGAATAGATATTGAGTTTAAGTTTTGGACATTTTATGAACCTTGATTTAGTTGTGATTATACAAATGAAAGGATATTACCCATATAGTACGTACAATCAGATATAAAAAATTCAATAAAGATTTTTTTTATTATGATTTAAGAACTATAACACATTGTTAGATGTTAACCATAGCCGTTAAGCTTATCAATATACTTCGAGAAAGAATCTAGGGCAGGCCTACAATTAACACTACAGTGAAATCGATATGTCAATATCAATAGCCCTATACTTAATTTTGCTATAAAAGAGAGAGAATAAATAAGAATGATCAAAGATTGTTTGATAAGGGTTTAGTATTAAACATTAAAGAGTTTAATGAGGATAACCTTGTTATTTTATACTTTACTATTATAAAGCTTATTGGACAAGTTTTATGACATGTTTGTCATTGAATTGTTTGATGGAGATATTAAAGTCATTAATTCATTAATATATAAAAAGGTCAAATTCTATTTGAATTACGATTTTTTTATAATTTTCCAAGTGTTAAAAATAAAACAAAAAGGCTCCCTCTCTCAAAGTTCACTGTCAAGGGTGAAACCAAGCAAATGTGGTTTTGATCTTGGGAGATTTCATCATTTTGAAGTTGTCTTTATCAAATCTAAGCCAAGGATTAGTGATTCTTACCTTAATTTTGATTAATTTGACAAATTACAACCTTAAAGCATGTTTAATATGATTAAACCTTAATTAGCATGTTTATTTTACAAATCAACTTGTCATTCCCTACCAGCAAAAAAGAAGAGGCAGACGCCCTGAGAAAGGAGGAGGAGAAGAAACTCAATCAGAAAGAGAAGGATCTAGAGAGAAAGATTCCTCAAAAGAGGAGTGATGGGGTCCCGATACCCAAAGAGAAGAAGATTTCTTTCAAAAAAACTCTTAGAAGACATTATCTCTAAACCTCCTAAAAGTTTAATGAGTTGACCCAGAGATAAAGGAAAAAGAAAAGTAGAGAGGGAACTATAGGATGTTAAAAAGAAGAAGAAACTGTTAAGGACTCATATGGTGATATTTCCCCTCTAACTTAGGCTTAGGGAGTGGTAGTCAAGTGTCGGGCTTTCTTGTATCTAAAAGGTTTGGGTGGCCAGGATTAAAATGGAATAACTAGGGCTTCAGAGAGGTTAGTCAGAAAGGTTAGGGTCACCCGAATCTAGAAGGTAAAGTCAAAGGATCTTTCAGAAATAAGAGGCAGTAGTTTGGACATTTATTATCCTTCTTGAACACAAGCAAAAGGATTATCCTTGATAGGGCAGAGGGGATGTTCAACACTAATCCCTAGATGCTGTAGACTTTATGAGTTGGTGGATGCATTGGGTAAGTCATCCTCCCCTCTTAAGCTTATCACCTTGGGTCATAAATTAATGGTGCTTACTTTTTTGCAGACTATATTTATAATGACCTAATTAAGAGGGAACTAAGAATTGCTTTAAAATATAAAGAATAATAGCTTTACAAATAAACTAGTTAACTAAGAAGAGAAATAGAGCAATAAAAATGGCTTTATAAGTAAAATCACAGTTAATAGTGAAGTGGCCCTAGTGGCACAACAAAGAAGAAGAACTGGAGATAAGGGTGGTATCAGCGGAGTCAAATATTTCAGTGTTAGGGGTAGAGAACCATACATTGCTAAAAAGTATACAAAAGTTTGGTTAGGAACATAACAAACTCACTAATCTATACCAAAAACTAAACAAGCGAGTTAAAGAATTATAAGCCAAGTTAATCGATGAAACTGGCACCAATAGCTATTTTTAGAACAATATAGACAAATTTATCACTAAGGCTGAGTTCTTGAGGAAGAACCTTCTCAAATTGGATAAAATTGGTCACACAAAAAATAAACGTGCAAAAATATGCTCATAAATGTACGAGATCAAGTTTATAGTCTAAGGAAAGTAAGGCTACTATGTTCTCAGAAAAAATTGCCAACTCCTATCAATTCCTATAATTAAACTAAAACAAAGTGTTATGTAGAGAATTATAATAAAGGTTAATTTAATCTAATCTAAAAAACTACTATTGTAATAAAAGAAATTAAATGCTTAGTACCACACATTAGAAAAGTGAAATTCAATGAATTAAAACTTAGAGAATTGATTTCATCTATGCTTTCACTCTAATTTAAATGCTCATTTACTCTTAAGGTGAGTCAATTCTATTCCCTAACTTAACCTTAATACTCTATTACAAGTTAAATAAAGAAACGTATTAACATCTAATTCGTTTTGTATATTTTCTAATGAATTAATGAAACCTAGTTGCATTATTCATAATCCAATCTAAAACCTACTCTCCTAAGTGTAAAATCTTAAATCCAATATCATCTAAATCATGCCAATGAATTTAGAGTAATACAAATAAACTCAATCAATTGATTTATTAATATATATAGCATTCAAATTGTCATCCAAGAAATAAACTATACCAATCCTCTAGATAAAAATTCAAGCTAACATGTTTTCAGTGAAAAATAAGTAATCATAAACAAGATCTATGGTTTGACAACAAATATAACAAAGATAAACAAAGAGAGAGGAAGAAAACTTAATTATTCTTCAATCCAATCTTCATGTCTCCTTTGTGATTTCATTGTAATCCAAACATTCTTCTAGTCTTTCAATTCTTCAAAGAGAGTTTTTTAGTGTATGAGGGCCTCTTCTTTAGCCAAGACAAGTTTTTCTTTTATATTAACACTTTTAGGGTTAAGAGAGAATAAAAATGGTGAAAATTAAACTCTAATAAAATGCAAATTATGCTTTAGCTGGCACTACAACACCAAAGTTTGTCTTTAATTAGCTTTTAGATGTTGGTACTACAGCTCTAATGGTTCTGTCCCTTGGCTTTCATGTAGTCTTGACTTCATGCAAACACTTTGCTTCGTGCTCTATTTTGACCCCCTTAATGACTTTAAATACAAATGGACTATCATGAAATTTTTGGCTTTTAGACTCATCAATACACTTTGAATCGCTGCATTCTGATGACTACACATCAAGTTATGGTTGATTCTTCAATGATAGCTTAAAATCAAACAAAACTTATAAACTGGAGTAACTCTTGGAACCTTAAACCTAAATAATAAAAACATCAAATAAACATTAAAATAACCCAGAAATGCTTGAAAACTAAAAAAATATTGGTTAAGAAGATTTAATAATAATGACTCATTAAATTCTCCCAAACTTTTTATTTGCTAATCCTAAGCAAAACAAAACGAAAAGAGATTAAAAACCTAATCCATTTCCGTTGGACTCATAGTTGCATTTAGGATATGCAACAAGCCTTTCAAACCCCTAGAACACCCTTAGTATATGAGCTTTATGAAGGTTTCTAGAGGATATACCCATAAAATTCCTATCCTAAACTAAAACTTACATGACTAAACATCACATGCACAATAATTAAAACACATAATCAAACGCAAAGTGAAATACTTGTAAAACTAATCAATTAAACGAAAAAAGCCTGATGCATACTATTAATTTAATTTATAAAATACAATTTTAAAATATTGACGTCAAACAAAAGACTTGACAAGGTATTTATGATTTTTTGAACTTGCATCAAATTCTCTTTTTCTTAAAAAAACACATGCTTTCGAAAAACACAAGTGAATCTAAAACCAATCTAGCCTGCCAATTTACCCTTACTCACAATCGTCACCTTATCAAATTATAGCAAAAAGTCAACATAACTAAGCCTTTTTATTACTGAATTACTTGACTCTTTACCTAAGTTTTAATTAGTTTTTTTATATGAGTGTTCGACACTTGCAATGCCGACCTCTAATTATTCAGTATATTAAACATTTAAATTGCTTTACATACTCTTATCTTAAGAAACTATTTTATATGAAAGTTAATAGTTTTAGTGTTAAGCCTCAATTATTAAAAACTTTTAAACATTGGAGTAGTTTATTGCTCTCTCTCTCTCTCTCTCTCTCTCTCTCTTAATTTTATATCTCAAGACATTCATGTTTAACACTTTTTTATCATAAACACGACTCTTGAGAGCTTGGATTTTATAATCGACTCAATTGAATTTTAAATTCATTCAAGTTCTTTTAAGCATGCATATTAACTTTTCAAACTACTAACACAAATCCATGTCACAATTAAATTCATCTAATCTAAGTTCAATATTTATTAAAAACTCTCATTGACATATACATACAATCAATCATACATATAATCACTTAAAAACAACACACAAAAATGGTAACACAAATTAAATTCAAATTAACTCCAAACACACACTCTTAAAAAAATATAAAAAATTCTATAAGGCTAAAGATATCTTAAACAATAAAGTTTAAATTTTCAACAAAGTCACCAAAAATTTAAACATCTAGTAACAATAATTCAAGTATGAATCCCCCTCAAACTTAAATAGAGTATTATCCACAATGCTTAAAATAGATATATAGCACAAGGAGAAAAAAAAATCATACCTGAGAGATGAGAGCAAGTCTTGCCTTTTAATTTTATTATTATTATTGTCAGATATTTGTTATACAAACTAGTCTTGTTTGTTTGATTTTTTAATCTCTTGACATCCTTAAACCTAAAAGCAATAAAAATACAATTTAAACACTAATTTATCACACACACAAAAAAAAAAAACACAATAACACATAAAATCACTTAAGCACAAATAAAATATTCGTTTGGCTCCTAACAAGCACTAAGTTTAATGTCTTTAGTTAGACATGGAGACAAATATTTAAGACAGACCATCAAGTGAGACCAAGGCTTTCTTTTCATCTTTGTCTCCTAGATAACGCTTTAACCCCTTTTTATTAATGTCAAGTATCCTTCCATTAGCAGCTTTGATTTTTACATCACTACGAGAAAACACCTTCTCCACCACAAATAAAATATACCATTTTGAGTCTAATTTTTTCAAAAATAACTTTAGTTGAGAGTTATTGAATAAAACTTATTCCTCCAACTAAAATGGATGATCAACACTTTTTTAGTTATGCCATTATGTCCTTCACCCTTTATAAATTTTACCATTTTAATCGGTGTGTGTGCGTGTTTATTATCTATAAAACTTCCAACCAAACAAGATTTAGGCGAGTTATCTGAATCACTTTCATGAATTTCTTTAGTCTTGTAACTCTCAATCACTTGTAATCGATTGTAAGTGACTTTCTCTTTTGAATGTTATATAGAATATAAATATTAAACTTTACTTCATCTTGACTTACTTGAAAGGTGAGTTTATCAATTTGTACATTAATTAAAGCTCTTACAGTAGCCGAAAATGATCGATTAAGAATAAGAGAAACATCACCATTTTCGTTCATGTCAAGCACGAGAAAATTAACTGGAAGAATAAACTTATTTACTTTAATTATTTTTCAGGGATAGATAATTGATTTATTTGCAAGTTGTAACATAATAGTAGTCAGTTTGATTTTATCTAGTCCTAATTTTTTGAACACTAACAACAGCATAAAATTTACACTGATGTCTAAATTATAAAGTGCTTCTTGTGGAACATATCACCAATAGTGCATGGGATGATAAAACTTCTTAGATCCTTCAGTTTCTATGGTAACTTTCTCTGCAAAGTAGCACTACACTTTTTCATTAGATTCGTCATCTCAAATTTCTCAAGCCTTCTTTTCTTAGGCAACATTTTTTTCATAAAATTCACATAATTTAGCATTTACACAAGGGCCTTAATGAATGGGATATTGATTTATAACTTCTTAAAAATCTTTCAAAACTTTACAAATTGAGCATTCTTAGAACAATGGTTGGAACCTTTAAGGATAGAGTAAATTTGGTTTAAGTGTGGGCAATACATAGGCTATCTTAGAACAATGGTTGTCCTCTTTTGAGGGTTTCTCTACTTACTCTTTAATTTCATGAATAATATATTCTTTCAAAAGGGATGAAGTCACATCTACCTTCGTTGGTTCTTTATCTCGTGTTTTATCGATCACTTTTTCAAACCTTAAGAAAATACCCTTGCACTGCTTCCTTAGACTCATTTTAGTGTCACCAGAGAACTTTTCCTTTTGTTGTGCATGTATTGATAATGCAAGTTGACCCATCTGAATCTCTAAATTCTTGATTCAAGCACCCATATTTCTCATATAATTTTCTATGCTATTTATCTGAGAATCAAATTATTTGAATTTATTTCTTATTTTAGAAATAAATGTACCTAAAAGGTCTTCGATGGATGACTTCTTTTCTATTAGTTGATTTGTATATCCTGGTAGAGGTTGTAATATATCTTGATTATTCTTATAAGACATATTCTCGTGATTGCATAGCCTAGGATAATAGTTTATTAGTAATTGTCTCCCTTTATACCCAAAATTTCTGTCATTGAAAAACTGTGCTTGATCAATTTTTGACTCAACTCTTAAATAAGAAGTAAGGGTGTCAATTCGGATAAACGTATCGTATTTGTGTCGTGTCAATGAACTTATAGTATTTTTTTATACTCATCCGAATACGATCCATTTATTAATCGTATCAAGAACCCTCAACCGAATATGATCTATTTATTAATCATGTCATCCATTTAATAATCGTGTCATTCATTTATTAATCGTGTCATTTATTTTTTAAATAGGTGATATAACACAATATGATTAGATCATTAACTCAATCCAATCTATTCAATTAATTAATATAAAATTTAAGTTATTTAACTAATTATTTATTTAATATAAAATAAGTATCAAATATAAATAAATAAAATTATTATATTAAATAATTAGTTATTTAGACATAATTATTTATTTAAATACCATTATTCATTTAACTAATCGTGTCTTAATTGTGTTTTAAACGAATAATTGAATTCAAAAGGTCAAATTCGAATTTGACACGATTATTAATCGTGTGACACGAATACGATTCGATTATTATTCGTGTCAAAATTTTTAAATCCGAATTCGTTTAATTATATCGAATTCGTGTTGAATAATCGTGTCGTGAACCAAATTATTACCCCTAATAAGAAGGGCTCATCACAACTGTCAGCTTAATTGGTGTTGTTCGTTGAGTGGTATACACCATGAATTAATTTAATAAAATAGTTATCTGAGTAGATAAGATAGTTAACTAATCAACTTCAAACATTCTTATGGTTCTCTTAGTTGAAACTCTATTACTTGGCCATTGATAGTTGTTTGAGTCCATGTCATCAATCAAAATAAATGCCTTTTAAGCTATTTTGGATATCAGAGCTCCACCTACTGCAGCATCTAAAAATGTCATATTCTTGCCATTCAAACATTATAAAATCATTAAACTTAAAGCCAATCTGGATATTCGTGTTACGGGCATTGACAAAGAAGATCCTGGAATCTTTTATAACCTTCATACAAGGACTCTAACTCCTGTTACCTAAAAGTCCTAATTTCTATTCTAAGGATATCTGTCTGTTATGACAAAATTTTTTTTGACAAGAATACCTAAGCCATCTCTACTTATGTGATACCTCAATATGATAAAGATTATAACCAACTCCTTGATTTATCCCATAAAGAGAATAGAAAAACTGTAATTTAATAGCATCCTTAGGCATTTTATTTATCTTAACAGTGTCATACATCTCCAAAACCATAATAAGATAGACGTTTGGATCCTTAACTGGTGAAAACCAAAACTAATTTTATTACACCATATTAATCATCATTGGCTTCAATTCGAAAATGTTTGCATTGATCATTTAACGAGTAATATTAGAATAATTCTTATTCACTACTAGTCAAAAGAAATCTTGGATGGTTATTCAATCTTCAGTATCTTTAGCTATAATGTTGTCTTTACCTCTATAAGCTGCTTTAATCCCTCAAAGTGTTCTCTCTATTTTTGGATCACTTAGGAATCTCAAACTTTGTATTTGGTGCATAAAACCTGAAATGCACTCAAACACCATAAGAAAAACAAGATAAAAGTAAAGAAAAATAAATTTAGATTAATACGAGAGATAGTTTAGCAATGGTATCAATAGAAATTAAAAGCAATAATCTTTTATAATGACACCAAAAACTTGTTCACAGTAAAAACAAATATGAAAAATATGCCTATATGTACATAAGGTCAAGTTTATAGTTTAGAAAAAGTAGGTTGTCGTGTCTTTAGAGAAAATTGTCAACTCTTATCAATTCTTATAGTTAAACTAAAAATAAGTGTTATCTAAAGAACTATAATAAAGGTTAATTTAATCTAATCTAAAAAACTACTATTGCAATGAAAGAAATTAAATTCTTAGCATCGCATATATTAAAAAAGTGAAATTCAATAAATTAAAATCTAGAGAATTGATTTCATCTATATTTTTACTCAAATTTAATGTTTCTTTACTCTGACTATTCAATTGAGTCAATAAAACTAAAATTCATACATTCAACTCCCTCTCCTGAGGTGATTTAATTCTATTCCCTAACTTAACCTTAATATCCCTATATAAGTGAAGTAAAGAAACACATTAACATTTAATTTGTTTTATAGGTTTCCCAAGATTCCAAGTTTCTCAATGAATTAATGAATCTAGTTGCATTATTCACGATCTAATTTAAAACCCACTCTCCCAAGTGCAAAATATTTTATCTAACATCAACCAAATCATGATAATGAATTTAGAGCATTAAGAATTGAATAATATAAATAAACTTAATCAATTGATTTATTAACATATATAGCATTAAAATTGTCATCCAAGCAATAAACTACATCAATTCTCTATATAAAAGTTTAGCCTAACATGTTCTTTGATAACTTGATTTTATCAAGTTATTTCTGTTTTAAATTATGATATTTTTCGTGTGAATTCTGATATGTTTAATATTTTTGTGAGTTTATTTGTGTGTAGGTTGCGAGAGGAATTTTTGTGAAAAAAGCTAGAGTTTTGGTGAGCTTAAAGATTTATGAGGTTAACTCTCCCGCTGCAGCGAGAAAAAACCCGATGCAGCAAAGTTTGAGAGTTTTAGTCCAGAATGTAACAAGACATTCCTCGATGCAACGAAGGAAGGTTCGATGCAACGAGTGTACCCGTGATACAGTGAGAGCCAGACTTTAGTTTCTGGAAAATTATCACCCAGACTCTGATGTAATGAGCCAATTCTTACTACATCAGCACGAGTGCTCGCTGTATCAATGCGAGTGCTCGCTGCAGTGAGATGAAACCCGATGTAAAGAGTTTGCGTGAAAATTTTCTATTTAATTCAAGCTTCAAGTTAGTTATTATAAATACAGTTTTTAGGGCTTTATATAGAGGGAGGACAGCTGGCAATACTCTTCTGAGATAGAGAAACATAAGATTTGAAAAGAATTCAAGGAAGAAAATGGAGGAATCAATGAGCAAAAGGAGAAGGAACCCAGCTTGCAACATCAAACTGTTCTAAACTGTGTTCCTGTGTTATCTCTTTTACCGAAATTTTCAATGAGCAAATTTTTCTTGATTCTTGAATATTTGTTCAACATTATGAGTGGCTAATTCATTCATGTTTAGAGGATCAATGAAACTCTTATGATCTATATTGGGATATTTATTTTGGTTTAATGAAGTTTTATTCATAAATTTACTTGTGTTACTTGTGCTTAAAGTTTTTTGTTTAACTGGTCATTAAATTAAATGATATGAGATATATGTTTTCTGAACTTGGAAAAGGGAGAATAATATATGTTTGAACTAGGTAAACACAACTTAGAAGTTAATATATTGGAAGATGATTAACAACTAAATAGCCAAAGTATGTTGAATCTTAAAGAGTGATTATTTAAACTTGATTGAATAGGAATATTAGCTGAGTTGCTAATCACATAGTTTTATTAAGGTCTCGGAAGAGGGAATAAAACAATTCCAGAACCTAGGTTAGTAGATGTTGATGGGATTTATTAAGCCAACATAAGCGGAATAATATAGTGATCAAGAGTGGATTCAATTCTCCTAAGCTCGTTATAATCATATTAATTTTCGTTATACAGCATAATTCTATTTTCTTTGTAGTCGTTAGAATTAATTTAGTTTTCTTTTGACTAGTCTGAATAATATTCACCACTCCAATTGTGATAGTTAACGTGTTAGTGAATATTAATTCTCGTGAAAATGATATCCTACTTTTTTTTACTACAAAACTCGACACCTTGCATTTGTGGTTTTTCATATCTGATTTTGTGTGTTTATTTAAACAGTGGACAAGTTTTTGGTGCCATTATCGGAGATTTTTAATTTACTTTCAGTTAATATTGTGACTAAGTGGCTGAATATTATTTTAGATTTAGTTTTTTTTTAATTTTGTTTTGCTGATTTTTATTTGACAGTGAATGTGAAGAAGTCGAAGTTTGGATTTAGTACCTTTTGATCTAGAAATTAAACGAGCTTGTAAAAGGAATCAAGGTGCTAGAAGAATAGAAAGAACCAGAGAGATATCAGAAAGAAGTCAAGAGAGAGAGATGGCAGAAGATAATAACAATCAGTAAAGAGCACTTAGAGATTATTTCAGATCGGTGGTTAATGATAATTTTTCAAGAATCCAGAGGTAAGTGATTCAAGTAAATAACTTTGAGTTAAAGACAACCCTCATCAATATGGTACAACAGAACCAGTATGGAGGGTTATCTCACAAAGATCTAAATGTGCACCTTACCACATTCTTGGAGATATGTGATACAGTTAAAATGAATGGTGTCTCCGAAGATGCTATTCGATTAAGATTATTCCCATTTTCTTTGAGGGATCGAGCTCGAGGATGGCTTCAATCATTACAACCAGGGATTATAACAACGTAGGAGGAGCTTGCTTAGAAATTTTTGTCCAAGTTTTTTCCTCCATCAAAAACTTCGCAGTTACGAGGAGAAATTGCTCAGTTTAGGCAGCTGGATTTTGAACCTTTGTTTGAAGCTTGGGATCGGTTTAAAGACTTGATACAGAGATGTCCTCAGCATGGATACCAAGATTGATTCCAGATTTAACTCTTTTATAATGGTTTAAATGGTCAGACCAGAACCATTATTGATGCAGCGACTGGAGGTACTTTGTTATCCAAGACAGTAGAAGAAGCTCAATTATTGCTTGAAGAAATGGCTTCTAACAATTACCAATGGCCCAATGGGAGAAACTAGAGAAGAGTTGCTGGTGTTTATGATGTTGATCCGTTAGTTACCTTGACTATTCAAGTGTCAGCCTTATCAAGCAAAATTTTAGTTTGAACAGCAAAGAAGGAGAACTATCCAAAGAGTAGGTAGCCTTGGCGAGTAGTTCGTATTCGGATATGTAAAATGAGCAAGAGTAGAAGCAAGTTCAGTTTGTTAATAACCAAAATTTTAACTACAAAAACAACTTACCAAATCAATATCATCCATGTTTGAGGTACCATGAGAACCTCTCCTATAGGAACACTAGAAATGTGTTGCAGGGACCACCAGGTTTTGAAGCTCAACTAGCAGAAAATAAGCCTTCATTGAAAGAGCTTATGGGTACCTTCATTAATGAGACTCATGGGAGATTCAATAAGAATGAAGCAAGGATTGACAATATAGAGACTTATTGTAGTAAAATGGGAGCTACTATGAAGCCCTTGTAAGCAGATTGGTCAGTTAGCAAAAGCAATAAAAGAACAATCAACAGGGAAATTTCCAGCAGATACAGAGAAGAATTCAAAGGATCAATGCAATGCCATTACTTTACAGAGTGGAAAAGAAGTAAAACCCAACCAAATAAGGAAGCTGAGCCACCTAAGGAAAATGTTGAGCAGCAGAACGAAGTTACAGATTTTGAAAAATCAGCAGAAAAATCAGTGGAAGTACAGAGTGGCCTGAGGACTACCTTTCCAGATGACCCACCTATCCGACCTTCACCAATTCCCTTCCCACAGAGATTCCAGAAAAAGAAGTTAGATGAGCAGTTCAGAAGATTTCTGGACATATTTAAGAAGATTCACATTAACATTCCATTAGCAGAAGCATTGGAGCAGATGCCTAATTATGCAAAATTCATGAAAGAGATGATGTCCAAGAAAAGAAGGTTGGAAGAGTATGAAACAGTAAAGTTATCAGAGGAATGTAGTGTAATTCTTCAAAGGAAAATGCCCTAAAAAGTGGCCCAAAAAGTAAAAGATCCAAGTAGTTTCACAATTCCTTATACTATTGGAGAGTTCACCTTTGAAAAGGCATTATGTGACCTTGGAGATAGCATCAATCTCATGCCGTTGTTAGTATTCAAAAAGTTGGATTTAGGTGAGATTAAACCCATAACTATATCTCTATAAATGACTGATCGTTCACTTTCTTTTTCGAAGAGAATAATTAAAGATGTGTTAGTCAAGATGGATAAATTTATTTTTTTCGGTGGATTTTGTTATTCTTGATATGAAGGAAGATCGAGAGATTCCTATCATCCTTGGTCGACCATTTTTAGCAACGGGAAGGGCTCTCATTGATGTTCACAAGGCAGTTCTCAAGTCTTACCTTGAGGGTAAATAAAGAAGAAGTAAAATTTAACCTTTATCCAACTCTGAAATTTCCAGCTTTAGATCAACCATGTAAAAGAGTGGATATTGTGACAAGTTGTGTTGATGCTGTGTTACTTGATTTTTCTGTAAGAGACCCTTTAGAGCATTGTTTAATCATATCAAAGATGTGTAAGGATGAACTTCTAGCAGTTGATGATGAGGGAGCATTGGAAGACAAATACATTGAAGATGAGCGAGGTATTTTTACTCTCAAGGATCTGAAAGATGATGAAATAGATACAACAGAAAAAAATTCTATAAGGGCCAAGTTAGCAACACCTTCAGAGACGCCAACTTTGAAGTAACTTCCTGACCATTTGAAGTATGCTTTCTTGGAAGAAAAAAGGACACTGCCTGTTATAATATCATCATATTTAACCCTTGAACAAGAAGAAAAATTATTGAGTGTGTTAAGAAAATACAGGTTAGCCATTGCTTGGGTAATTTCTGACATTAAAGGCATTATTCTTACAGTATGCATGCATAAAATTCTAATGGAAGATGTTTACAAGCTAACTGCTGAGCATCAAAGAAGATTGAATCCAGCGATGAAAGAGGTGGTGAGAGTAGAAGTGCTGAAATTGTTGAACCCTGGTATCATTTTTGTAATTTCGGATAGTGTTTTGGTGACTCCAGTACAAATGGTACCCAAGAAAGGTGGAACCACTGTGATAAAAAATGAGAAGAACGAGCCGGTGCCTACAAAGGCAATAACAGGATGGAGGGTATGTATCGACTACAGAAAGTTAAACAAAGCTACAAGGAAAGATCACTTCCTTTTGCCGTTCATTGATCAAATGTTAGATCGGTTGGCTGGGTATGAATATGACTGTTTTCTTGATGGTTATTTGGGGTATAACCAGATTCCAGTCAATCCAAAATATCAAGAAAAGATAACCTTTACTTGTCTATATGGTACTTTTGCTTTTAGGCAAATGCCATTCGGGTTATGTAATGCTCCAGCTACGTTCCAAAGGTGTACGATGGCTATTTTCTCATATTTGATTGAGGTAGTTATAGAAGTGTTCGTGGATGACTTTTCGGTGTTTGGGAGCTCATTTGATCATTGCCTTCATAATCTTGCTATGGTGCTTCAATGATGTGAGGAGAAAATTTTGGTTTTTAATTGGGAAAAGTGCTATTTCATGGTAAAAGAAGGCATTGTTTGAAGGTTCTATGGCCTAAATCATGTATAAATGTAAGTTTTTCATTCACAAATCCTAGGCTAAAATTGATGAAAATCAAAAGGAATCAAGGATGCTAACCTTAGGGTTTTTTTGCTCTACTTGTGTGCTTTCTTTTGGTGATGAAGATTAGACTCAAAAGGTATGAATCCTCTTCACTTTGCACCATCCTCTTCCTCCTTCCATGGCTGGCTGAAATGTTGTGAGAGATAAAATGGAAAATATGATTTTTCTTGTCAAAATAATTCAAAATGAAAATATTTATAATTTTTATTTTTTTTCATTTATTTTATTTGATATTTATCTAATAAATACAATAAATAAATAGAAGTTATATGATACTTCAATACTATTATATTGTATGCAATCAAGCCATTTGGACCGATTAAAATCAAACACAAAATCAAAATATTATCAAATAATATAATGACATTTGTGTTCATTATGCCCGTATATAAAAACCAATTTTTATTTGAGTATTTTACACTTAAATATATCATCTAATGGCCAAATTAATTAACAAATTAATTAAGCTAATGGATTATACAAAATCTATAAATTTTAGGCAATTACTATAATGCCCTTGGTCACTTTTACACATAAGGATAAAATGGTATTTTCTATCTAAATTAAACACTTTAATTTAGATTTTACCATTTTATATTGAAATCATATTTCAATATGTTTGATA
>JAVXUL010095918.1:0-21120 GCA_035590515.1 Trichilia minutiflora | reverse complement strand
AAATCGATTAAAATTGATCAAAAACGGTCAAATATTTTTACTGTTTTACTGTTTTCGATTTTAACTAAAATCGAAAATGTTTTTTTTTGTGAAAAACGTTAAAAACATAATTTTTACTTATTAAAACGCGATTTTGATAACAATGGTCTTTTCATTTTGTCGCCGTCGTCACTGTTTTATCGTCGTGGGAAACAATTCCCTCAGTCTGGAAGTACAAATTTGCTGCTCTGTACGATAGTATAGGGTTTGGTTTTCAAAGGCTAGGGCAAATTGTCTTTGGTTCGCGTTTGTAAAAACGTAAGGAGGGGTATTTTTGTCCAAAAGCAAATTCCTTTTATCAAAAAAAAGAAAAAACACTATAGTGTGACCAAAATAAAAATCGAGCCCTTTGTTTTTGTTGTTACGGATACCGATGAAATCGAATCAAGTCAAATTAAATAATAAATTACTTGAATTTGAGTCAATTTAAAAATTTAAAATTCAAACTCGATTAATTTATATTTTTATACTCGATTCAATTCAAAAAAATATTCGATATACTTAAATTCGATTTGATTAAATTTAAATATTTATTTTTTAAATTATTATTATAAAATTTAAAATTTATTTAACTCGTCTCAACTCGATTATATTCCTAATATATACTCGATTAAGCTCGCGAGAGTAATAATTCGAGTATTATTATATTCGAACTCGACTCGAAGAATCACTCGAACTATTCAAACTCGAGCTCGACTCGACTATTATCAAATTGAATTCGAATATCTACTGATTGAATCCGAGTAGCTCACGAGTAGCTTGACTCCTTTATATCCCCTAATTAAAGAAAATTTCAACCCCTTTTTTTGTGTGTGGCACCCCATTTAATTGACAAATGTTCATGAAAAATAAAAATTATAATATTTTGTATAATTTAATTTATATAATAATAAAATATTTTATAATCAATTAAAATAATATTTTTATATTTTATGAAATTCATAATTTTTAAATCAAAACTAAATTATCAATGATTATTATAATTAAAGTTTATTAATAAGTTGTCATGTTTAAATATCTATCAATAAATTCTTTTATACAAAATTATAAAATATAATATAAATTTTTTTCCTTAACTATTTTAATGTTATATTTTTCACCCATCACCTTAACATATTTTATTTACTAAGAAATATATTTTAATTTAAAGTATGTTTAAAGTGAAAAAATGATAGTGTAATTTTTTAAAATTGATTTTTGTTTATTGTTTTATTAAAAAATTTAATTAATAAAAAATCTAATAAATGTGGTACAATTAAAAAACATAAAAGAAAATAATCAACACTATATTTTGAGAAGACAAAGTAAATTTTCTATTATCTTATAATTTATTATAAAAAATTTATTAATAGATATTTGAATGTGATGAATAATTTTAAAAATATGAGTATAAATAAATATTAATAATTTAATTTTATTTAAAAATCATACAATAAAAAATATATTATCTTTATTTTTATTTGTGAGTTATAATTCACTATTTTAATCTGAAATTTTTCTTCTTTTTCATTAAGGTTTTGTCTATTTCTTTCTTTTTTTATATTAATTATATGCTTTGTTAAGTTTTTGTCTATTTCTCTCTCTTAGCTCATATATTTCATACCTAATATGTTATGAGCATTATGTTGAGCCTCTATCATGATTCTGTAGTAATTGTGCCGTACGAAATTATCACAATTTACACCTAACAATGTATTTAAAATTTTTAAATTAAAAAAAATGAGAAATAACTTAAGATTTCTATCTATTAATTGGACAAAAAATAGAAGCAACTGGATCTTGCTGTCAACTGTTTATGACGATGTTATTAATTGTTGATGGTTGCTTTTGCTGCTTGTCCTAAGTTTCATGTATATTGACAAAGCTAGAAGATTGATGTTAGTCAAATACACATCGAAATATGTTTCCACCCAAATTTATTGCCATACGTCTATATATATTTATTGAAAAGGCAAATGTTTTGCCTTGTCTGAAAGTACTAAGGAGGACATGAACCATCTCCACCTTAACACTTTGAATGGACATTAAGCTGACTGACAAAGTAGTGACCTTCTTTCTTTCTTCTTCTTCTTCTTCTTTTTTTTTTTACTTTTTTTTTTTCTTTTTTTCCTTAATCTACCGAACCTAATTCTAGACAAAGTAGTAACCTACTCTCAAGAAATCATATCCCTAACATTATTTTTGGATGCTAGCTCTGAACTCATCTCATCCTTACTCTCTTTGATACTTACAGCAGCTCTGTGCTGCAATTAACATGGTCTTTGCATTGCCTTACTTGTTCTTTGCTGTCATCTTTGTCTTCAGTAACTTGTTCTTATGTTCATGTTCTTTGCTATCATTCTTTACAATATAATCTGATAATGGAAAATTAAGCTTTGCTTTTAGTCCCCTGAACTCAATGGCTGCCCTATCATAAGCCCTGGCTGCGGCCTCTGCTGTCCCATATGTGCCAAGCCACACCCGTATGGCCCGTTGAGGATCTCGAATCTCAGCTGCCCATTTTCCCCATGGTCTCTCCCGAACTCCTCTGTACTTGTTCTTCTTCTTCTTCTTCTTATTTTTATTCTCATCCCCGTTTTCCTCTTCGTTTGTAACCATAATTGTATCTTCAATATGAGGGAAAAAGTTGCAGCCAAGACAACCTTCGAAGTTGCATAACTGACATGTTTCACCGCCTGGGATGGTCAATAATGTTTCATCATTTGTGCCACAATGACTAGTTAAAGGAAATACTGTTGTGGTACCCTGATAATCACCATCAGCAGCTTGCTTCTGTTGAATATTATCGTGGCCTGTGATTACCCGCTTCAAAGCAGAGACCATGATTCTTTGTTCTTCTTCATAGTCATGGTTGACAATTGCTTTAAGTTGGATCGCAAATGAATCTTCCATTTTCATCCAAGGATTTGAAACTACACATTCCTCACTTCGGACGAATCGAAAAGGACTTGCTTTATGGAGGATGGGACTTCCAGTAGGCCCGTCCCATGTGAATTGGCAGCCAGTTATGCGCACGCTTTTTAGACACGTTTTGTCGGTTTCGACATAAATAGCAGAATATTTATGTTGCTTATGCCAACCCTTCTAAATTTGTGTTTCAATTTGACGATATAAATTGGACACTTGAGATAATGCAATGTTCATTAATTAACTAATGAAATAATATAATCAATGAATTTAAAATTTGTGAAAAATATATCATCCAATTTACTGTATAAATTTGAGATACATAACATTACTTAAGAGATATAATTAGAGTTATAAGATTGAAAGTCTCTTAATTTTATTTTTTTAATATTATTTATGAACTGTTAAATTAAATTTATGTAACTTTTATGATTGAGATTAAAATTAATATTTATAATTACATAATTTATACACTATTAATGTAGATATTAGGTTTAGTTTCTTTCTATTGAGTGAATAAATGTCTTAAAAATGTTAAAATCTTTATGTTGTTGAGGTTTAATTAATATACATGCTAGGGACATTTAAGGTTATAATAAAAATCAAGAAAAATGGTAATATTTATTAATTTAGTTTGTTATTTTCATGTATAGTTTTTGTAAAATTAAGTTGTTCAACTAAATCTATGTCAAACTCGAACGCGGCCTTAATAATGGTTTATGGGAAGAAGTTTCAATATGAAGTCGCGTCAAAAGTCGCGTCAAAACTTGTAACCCCAGCTAGAATATATGAGATCAGGTGTCAGTGTCACCACCCCAAAACATTCCGGCCATTGTCGTATTTATTGAGCTATCATCCGGTACAGCCGACATATCATCTGTCTCTTTGACGTTTCAGAATATTGATTACACACCCCACTTCCGTCAGGCAAATTTATCAGGTCGCACAAGACTTACGCAACATTTCGGCTGGAATATGGAATGTTTTTCACGTTATTTGTGTATTAGAAAGGCCAATTCATTTTCCGATAATTGTACATTCTATTTTATTTATATCCCCAATGTTTTTCGTTTCTTTCGTACTAAATTAGTTCATCATCGCCACATTCCGGCTTATTTTTGAAGATGTTTCAGTTTTTATTGTAAGAACGAAGTCTACGTAATTTATTGCAATTAATTTCCTAATGTTTAGTCCATGGTAAGGATATGAATTTTAAAAAAGACTTAAGTTTGAATATCAAAAATATCATTATGTTAAAACGTCAACAGACTAAATTATAAGTTTTATTTGAATTATTCTTCTAAATATAACGACAAATCAGTTTAATCGGTATTTATCCTTAATTTAGTAGATTAGGATTTTTCACATTTATAAAAAAAAAATTATTGTAAGTATATTCAATTTCTAACAGTTACATTTTATAACCATTAACTCCTATATATAGTAAATCACCGCTTATATTTACAAAAACTTTTCTCAATTTTTTGATAAAAGAGTTTATAAATAAAAGGTTTAACATCACTAAACTAGTTAATTTTATTGAAAAATAATTACAACATCAAATTGATAATAGAAACATATTAGAAACTCCTCAATTTATCATCAAATTTGACAGAAAACTTTAATGGTTGGAAATACAATTTTATACTTTCCCATTTTATTATAATGCTATTAGAGTAAGTGATTATTTAAAAGTCTTTGCTTTGAGTATTATGCATTTTGAAAAAGTTAAGTTTTGCATTCGAAATAATTTTCACTTGCTTTCAATTTTTTGAGTATTATGATGCCATATTATATTAAAAAAATCTTGTAATTGATTTTCTAAGAATTTTGATTTTTGAAATATCAAAAATAATGACTAAAAAGAGGATAAATAATCGAAAGAAATAGTTGAATCATATAATCGGATATGTAATAAGATGCATTTGAGTTGACCTAACTGAAGATTGAAGATAGATCTTATAATCAGGTTTGGGTCACGTTTGAGTCAACCCAATCGGAGGTTGAAGACGACATAATAGCAGAAAGAAATAGTCAGATCTTATAATCGAGTCTGCAACGGATTGCATCCAAGTTGATCAAATTACAGGTTGAAGATGGATCTTATAATTGGGCTTATAACGGATTACGTTCGAGTTAACCTGTTTGAAAATTGAATATAGATCTTATAATTGAATCTGGGTCACGTCAAAAATCTTCAAAAGGGCCTTACAGCTAGGCCAAATCATTTTTTGTAGGTTTCTATTTCCCAAATTCATATTTAAAGCATGTTCAAGTATGTATAATTAATTTGAATAAATAAATTATAAATTTAATTTATATTATTATACAAAATTAATTATGCACGCTAGACAGTAAGTGGTCCCGTGTTCAACTCCCACGAGTTGCATTCTTTGTAAAAGCCTGAGACAACTAGGGTTTTATCCCGTACTTAGTACCGCTGTGAGTGATCCCTACACCCACGTCTGTTTAACTAAGGTCAGGTGCTGTGTGATCTGTGATTACGTGTCCCTCGGGGTAGATGCCTCGTCCCGTGTGTTCAGCTAGATGCCACATTGATGACTGAATGCGTGAGTTTTTTCGTTTCCAAAAAAAAATATACTTGAATTAATTATTTAATTTATTTATTATGCATATGAGTTTGTAATGCATAAATTATGAATTTGATATTTGTATGTATAAATTTAGTTTTATTATGTATGCATTAAATTGTATTTATCAATTAAGTTTTTTTCGATGATTAACCCATTAACTAAAGTTGAAAATTGAGGTAAGGTATGGTTACTTATGCTTTTTATTTATTTAATTAAACAATTAGTCAAAATTAATGGTAGAATATTTAGGATATTTACACTTTTTCTTTGGTTAATTAATATTTTTGCTAATTAATCAGTTAACCAAAATTAAGCTAAGTTATTTAGGATACTTACTGTCTTTCGTTTTTTTTGTTAATTAAAATTTAGTTAACTGAGAAAGAATTGGACGTTTAAGATGTTTAGTTCATTTTTAGGATATAAATTCATTGTTAAATTACTTAAAGTTCATGTAATTTATATAATTTTTATTGTTTATTATTATCTAATATATTCAAAGTGATATATTGTATTATTAAATTATATATTTAAAAAAATTTTATATACGAATGTTGGTATTTAAGCAATGCCTTTGTGACCTACTAGTATTTTCTAAAAGTTTTTCTAGTGTGATTTTTTATGAGATTTTTTATATTTATCTATCTGAATAATATTGATAATAAATTAATAAAATTTAATGTCGAGTGATTCGTACAATTTTATTTAAATAAAAAATAATCAAAGTAATTTTAATTATATAAAATTATATATTAAATATTGTAAGAATATATTATAATGCTAATTGTAGTTAATCGTATAAATATAATAGATTTTATTTTACTAGAATTTTTATTATGTTTGTATGATTAACTATAATAAAATATTAAATTATATTTCTTTATTTTTTTTGGATAACTTGAAATATTCGGGCTTCGTTCTGATCAATAAGTTTCGTTCGACTAATCTCTGGGGAGATATTAGCTGAGTATACCACTATTCAGGCATCCTACTTAAATCATAAGTGACTGACTAGAATTAAACCTAGAATGTGTGTCCAAATCAATATTCCATGCTCAATCCATCACTATCAAGTTACACTGACGAGTATATTTCTTAATTTATCTACAAGAGTTAAAAAAATGAATAAAATTTGATAGTTTTATTATAAAATTGTATATGAATCTAATTAAATTAGAATTTTAGTCTACAGACAAATTTTATGTCACCTGATTCACATTTTAAACATGATTTATATTAATAAAATATGATATATTTAATAACCTCAATTTTTAATATATAAATATGTATTTTATACAATTATGCAACGTCTAAAATTTTCGATATTAAATGTGCTATTCTCGAATTAAAGGGTGATAATTATAAAGTACAAAAAAAAATTCTCCTTCACTCACTTAGTGCATGGGCATAAATTATACTGTTTAAAAAAAACATTAATTACTCTATTAAATACTCCAAGAGAAATTACTATTTATGAATAATGAGAGTGATCCAATCGTCTTAGTGTAATATTCATAAAGACTAAAATTTTTTATAGTATTCGTAACTCAGTCAATCAGTATGAAAATATTTGTATATAATTAAAGACTATAGATGAATAATTTATATCTTCAGATAAAGTATTAACTAGTACCTTAACAATGAAGTTTTCATTCATAAGGTTCATTAGGTGAAAAGTATGCATAAACACATTATGAGAATGAGGGATATTGTGATTCAATTAAAAACTCTTGAGATTAATATATCTGATAATTTCTTTATATATTATTGATTAAATACCCTCTCACATTAATATGAACCTTTCAAGATATCCTATAACATATATAAATATAAATGGTCAATCAATAAACTTATGATTATGTGTGTTCAGGAGAAAAGAAGACTAGTTACGAAATAAGGTGAAAGTACATTTATGATAATACAAGAAAAGAATCAAAATAAGACCCAATATAAAGAAAAAAGAAAAATATAAAATACCGATCCAGTATATTAAAAGATTAAGTATTTCTTTTTTGTAAAAGAAAGGGACATACGAGAAAAATTGTATCAAATTTCTGAAATAATTCGAAAGTAAAAATAATTCAATCTTATTTGTTTGTTATGAATCAATACAGATGATGTTATTTATAATATATAATAGATAATTCTGATTTTATAATCCATTATTCAAATAGTTTGTAAAGTATGAAAAACTTAAGGGAGTTAATAAAAATGAATAAAAAATAAGATATATTCACATACAAAAATTATTATAACATATATTTTAATTTTAAGCAATGATTTTTAATTATGTTTAGAAAATAACTTTTATATACGTTCACATGCTGCTATTTGCATGGTCATTGGATTATTATATCATGTGCTATGTATTAATTCTATACAATCAGGGGCGGAGCCAGGGTTATTTATTGAGGGGGCCAAAATAAAATTGAGGGGGCCATAGAAAATTTGGGGGGAGGGGAGGGGGCATGGAAAATTTAGGGGTTATATTAATAAAAAATTTTGAAATTTTTAAAAATTTGGGGGCCATGGCCCCTCACCACCAACGTGGCTCCGCCACTGTATACAATGCAATCTCATAATGGAAAATCTAAATTAAACGACCTCTGCTTGTCGGTGATATGTCCCACAGCTTTGAAACCCATTTCCATAGATATTTGCCTGTTTGCCCTGCACCGAACACCGGCGATACCTTTATTATCTAACCCTATCCTCTCTTTCTGTCACACTTTTCCATCTGTTCCCGCCGCAACTGTAACAAGTCCATAGATATTTGCCCTGCACCGACCACTGGGGATACCTTTATTATCTAACCCTATCCTCTCTTTCTGTCACACTTTCCCATCTGTTACAGTAACAAGTCCTGCAGTACTCGGCAATATTTCTCTGGTAGGAGTTTTCGGCAACATTTCCAGATATGGTAGCTGCAGTAAGCCAAGTTTAGTTCAACGGTATTTGTATCCTGACGTTTTTTCTTCGATCATTCTCAACATCACAGGTAGACTTCTGATTTCAAGATGACAATAACAATTCATGCCCAAAATTTTGCTGCATTTTGTAATTTAACATTGGTATAATTTTGGACCTCCAATCGTCAAATAAAATTATTTTAAGCTATCTGAAACCTCGCTTATGGAGGACATTATCAAGGTACAGCACACCAAAGAAAGAAATGACCTACAGTTCGGCTATGTAACTGACAAATTCTAGAACAGATCACGGCGTCTTATTTTCTTCTTTTAATTGCTAATGAATCTTCTGCTTTGTTGGATCCCCATTGGTTATGGGTACAGTGCAATGACCGAAGAAAATGACGATAGTCTAGTAGAGATCCAGAGTGAAACCTTGTTGCTGAAAACACAAGTTGATCTAACTCGAAGACATCTAGCACTAGTGACGTGCACACCTTCTGCTCTACAACTGAGACCCCATATATGTTAAACTTGAAACCGGATAATATTTGAACAAAATCCATCATTAAAAAGCTACAGAGATGGCAAATACAGTCCAAATCCAGAATATATGTAGGTGTTTCCGTAATCAGTGAGCATTTAGCTATATCCAGTAGTGTTAGGCTTCTTCAATGCCAAAAAGTTTACCAGCATTACAAATACATCTTCGCTTAAAAGCAAAGGTCAAATACAAACAGAATTGCATAAAAACATTGTAATTATAAAGAAACGAAAGGCAAAAGGCAAAAGTCTATGTATGACATCGAAAAGACCACTACTATCCAACGATAAAACTTCTCCCAAGCAAAAACCACACAATCTCACATAAGGCAAAAACTTAGCTGCAGCTGGCACATCAAGGTGCAGTCAATCAGGCGACGCTAGCTCAGTTACTGATCCATCAGCCAACCGAGCTAGCGATAAACACAAGCAAAGATTAATTAATGTACCCTAAGCAGAATTAACAAATACATTTTATTGACCACACAAAATTAAAAATATATCATCCATCTCAACAATAAATGGAACCCCACGAAATAAACATTTATTTAATAAAAAGAAATTTAAAATATAAAGGTAAATAGCCTGAGCCACTGGCTGGTTTCCTAAGAATTGAGCATAAATGTAAAACAAACGCAATGTTTCCAAAATCAAGGAAAGATTACAGAAAAAAAAATTTCAAATCTAGTTAGAGTACTTGAATTAACGAAATAAACTCACCAAAAGTTGCAAACTTCGATTCTATTTCTATTACGGCTTCTCAATACAAGCAAATTTATTACGAGGGAAAAAATAACGAGACTTTGCCTGTGTTTCAAGACTTATACATCATTTATCGAATTAAATTAATTATTATCATCAAATTTAATGAAACATTATGTATTATAAGAACGCAGCCTGATGGTTGAGGACAACATGTGTAGGCTTTGTGTTCTAGGTTCAATTTTCAATACCAGTAATTTTTTTTTCTGTTAAAACGCCTAGAAGATTCATATGTAAATTTTATCTTAACTGACCCGATAAATGATAATATTTTTTTCTGTTAGAACGCCTAGGAAACTGATCTATAGATTTTATCTTAACTGGGCCGATAAGTGATGATAGATCAGTTCTCACCACTAGTATTCTTTTTGTTAAAACGTCTAGAAAACTGAACCGTGAGTTTTATCTTAATTACCCTTTTAATAAGTGATAACAAACCAGTTCCATTGGTACTTGTCCTCGATTCGATAGATTAAAATTTTTTACGTATATAAAAAAAAAATTATGTATTATAAGATAAAACAAACTTCTATTTATTTAATTTTAATTTGAGCTTAATTCTATAGAAAAAAAATAGTAAAAAAAAGAAAGAAAATTGAAAGAATAGGTTAATGAAGTAAGCATAGGGGCCAGCTCTGCTCTACCAGATATATGATGCTAATATTTAATAGAATATGAGTTTACTCTCGTCAGTAACATTACTTCGTTAAAAAAGCAAATAATGATTCTTTGAAGACAACAAGAGTCGTGATGAGGTTATTCAAACCAATTTGGGTGCAAATTTTCTAGGAAGCACAAGAGTGGCTAGATATTCCATTTGAACATGCAACTTTGATGACATCGCTGCTGATGTGACAATCTCATTTTGTAAAACAGTAGTTCCAGGCCAGCAACTTTAGTTCAATTGAATCTGGAATGTTTTCTTCTCTCATTCTCGATCACTTCCCGACCAATTTTTAGGCAGTCAAACCTTCATATCACAGCATCTCTTTTTGTACCAAACGCATCCTTTCATTGAGATACGATGAGCTCAATGCATCGTTACTGCAAAGGTGCAGGGCGTTTCAACTGCTTTGCTGGAAATCACTTCATGATTACATTGAGAAACTGCTCACTATTACTTGCAGGAATGTCGCTACTGAAACTGATGCTCGTCCAGTCGGATGATACTTTTATGACAAAAGCTCATGGATATCCATCTCCAACTAAACTAAAACCTCGAATTTTTTTCAATCTGTTTTTTTCCATACAGGACCTCACTCTATTGGCATCTTCCCACCTTTCTGCTGATGCATAGATATTGTGCAATATCACATACGATCCTGGATTTTCAGTGTACATATCAAAGAGCATCCTACTGATTTTCTCACCAAGTTCAACATTGCCGTGGATTCTACAAGCACCCAATAATGATTCAAGTAGGCTCGCAGATGGTTCAAAAGGAAGTTTCCCAACAAAGTTGAAAGCCTCAGTTAAGTTACCAGTTCTCCCAAGAAGGTCTACTATGCAAGCATAGTGCTCCACTTTTGGTGATATCCCCTGTTCTACCATAGAGCTGAACACCATTTGGCTTTGTTCAATTAGCCCTGCATGGCTGCAAGCTGATAAGACACTTGAATATGTAGTTTCATCAGGTGGCACCCCTGAAAGTTGCATCTGCATGAAAAGATCAAGAGCAGCCCTACCATCTCCAAACAATCCGTACCCATTAATCATCACGCCCCAAGAGACAACATCCTTTTCAAGCAAGCTTCCAAATAACTTCTTCGCAATGGAAATGTTTCCACATCTTACATATGAATCTATGAGGGCATTGCTAACAGCCACATCCTTATCAAAGCCCTTGCGTATTACAAAAGCCATTACTGAATGAATAACAATCAGGCTATTCAATTGAGTACAAGCTGAAATTACGCTTAAAACTGTTACATTATCGGGTTCCAGCCCCATGCAAAGAAGTTCAGTGAAGAAGGCAACTGATTGTTTGGCATTTTTTGTTTGGACAGTCACAGACATAATAGCGTTCCACAAAGAGATTTCCTCCTTGTCCCCCTTTTGGAATAGTAAGAGACATAATTTTGTATTTTCAAATCTACCATACATGAATATGAGAGATGTAACGAGAGTAGTTTCTAGGGGAATTCCTGTTCTAAGGGCAAAAGCATGAACAGATTTACCCTGCACTTGGGTAGAGCATACTGGCAACAAATTTAGCAAGGTTACATGATTTGGCCTCTGACCCTCCTTTTTCATTTGTCCAAACAAGAATAAAACCTCATTGTGTAAATGTCGATATCGATATCCAGTTATAAGAGCATTCCAAGATACCAAAGTCTTCACATGCATGACTTGAAAGAGTAGCCTCCCATCATTAAGACTTCCACAGTTACAATACATGGTTATAAGTGCATTCATTAAAGTAACATCTGAGACATACCCGCTTTTGATAGCATAACCATGAATAGCCATTCCTTGCTCCAGATTTTCACTATCTTTGAAACTAGAGAGAATGCTTACCAGGGTGATCATGTCAAACTCAGCTCCCTGTTTCTGCATCTGCTGGAAAAGGCTAACCGCCTCTTCCACTTCTCCACTGAGCACACACCTGGATATTAAGGTATTCCATGATACAGTACTTCTTCTAAACATTCTGTGAAATATCTTAAAGCTATAGGAGAGTTGACCACAATCAGAATAAAACATCAAGAGTGCATTTAAAACATCAAGGTTGGAAACTAATCCCTTTCTCAGACTAAATGCATGAGCGGATTTACCGAGTAAAACAGCCTCCAGTTTGGAGCACGCCGAAAGGACACTAATAATGGAAACAGTATCTGAGTTGACCCATGCAAACTGCATTTGGCAAAATACAGCTAAACTTGCATCCCATAGTGCATTACGCACATACCCAGAAATCATTGCATTCCATGATAGGAGATTTCTATTGGGAATCTGATCAAATAAGAACTTGGCTGAATTAACATTTCCAAGCTTGGCATACATTGATAAGAGGGCTGTCAACACAGAAGGCTGATTCTCTAAGCCATACTTTATGACACAAGCATTAAGGGATTCACCATACTTAACGTCAGTATGTTCTTCGCATGAGGGAATAATGGACACAAAAGTTACCAAATCAGGCTTCATTTCAGCTCGAACCATCTGCCTAAATATCTCAGAAGCTTCAAAAAATTTCTTGCTCTGCGTATAAGCAGATATCATAGCATTCCAGATACACGTATTCTTTTCCACCACAGAATCAAACAATTTTCTAGCAGAAGATAAATCCAAATCGCCGGCATACATTGAAACCAAAGTGGGCACCAAAAATTCACAGAATAAATAACCAGATTTGACAATAAAGCTATGAAGGGATTCACCAAAATAAAAACGTCCCAAACGTGTGCACACAGGAATTACACTTGCCAAAGTGCTCACATTAGGCTTTAAACCCGAGGTTCGTATCTGTTCAAAAGCCTCAAATGCTTCCTGATCTAGCCCATTTAAAGAGTATCCAGCAATCAAAGCATTCCAGGAAACCAAGTCTTTCTGTGTCATTTTATCGACCAGGACTTGTGCGATCCCCATGTCTCCTTGTTTTACATAAAAATCAACTACAGCAGTCTGTACAACCATATTTCTGTCATACCCTGTTCTCAAGATAGCACAATGAATCTCTCTTCCAATTCTAAATTCACCTAAAGAAGAACATGCCTTCATCACAAAGGGATACGTGAAATCATCGGATGGGCAACCTGAAATTCGACATTTTGTATAGACATGTAGTAAATCTCCATATAATCCGTAATTACAAAGATTTCTGATCATCAAATTCTGCAAATATACACATGGTCTTTTAATCATATGGAATGAAGAAAGGGCAATATCTGGAGCCCTCAAATGAAAACAAGACTTGACAAATTCTCCAAGCGAGAGATTATCTTCTATAAGACCGTGCACAATTAGAAGAGATTTCAAAGCCTTCAAGTGTTGCATACTTTGGCACTGTATCAACAGACGTGGAAAATTGAAGCCTTTGAGATTTGGAGAATAGAGATTTGTTGATTTTTCTGAGAATTTTGAGAGAGGAGTGGTGTAAAAGAAAGGACTCCAATTTTGAAGAGGAGAGAGAAACCGCCGTCGAAGAGTGGGTACACTGGTAGCCATCGCTTGCCCTTACACTGGGAATTCCCTCCATTGCAGTTTCAGTATCAGTTTCGTCTGGCTATCATGCCCCTGTGGATTCAAAAAACGGGTAGAAGTTAGGCGGGGATAAAGGGGTCATCGTTTGAAATGACAGTTGCTATAATAGATTTTTAAAATATGAAGTATTCGGTAAAAATTACTGTTGTCAAATGTTTTCATAAATTTACTTTAAAAAAAGTTTTGTTTTTTTTTTACAAGATTGCTCGATCAAATATATAATCAACGTCAATCACAATTATCCATAATATTCAAAAACCATTTAATGTTACGAAGAATGATTAAATTTTTTTTTATTATTCTAAGAAATTAAATACAAAATATATTCAAAAACTATTAATATTATAAAAAATGATTAAAATTTTCTGATTATTTTAAAAAATTAAATATAAAATCAATATAAAAATAATTACTCCACGTATTATTTTTTAGGGCTTTTATTTTTTCAATTTTCGTGTTTAACTTTTACTTTAAAAAAATTAATATTATCGAATGTACACAATGTTTTTACATTTTTTTATCTTAAATTTATTTAGATATTTCAAGTTCAAAAATTTTAAAAATTACGTTAATATTTCAAATTGTATGCTAAATTTTCTAATTTTTTCATAAATATTTTAAGCTTTATATTGTTAAAAAAAAGATATAACAATACATTAAATTTTTAAATAAGGATTGTGAAAGAGATGGAATATTAATATACATTTTTTAGGGGTTTACTAATAGTCATGTTGAATGATAGTGATAAAGAGGATTGGACTAAAAAAATTGTATAAATTTAATTAATATATATCTTTTAACATTATTTTATGTACAAATTTAAAAAAATTACTTTGAATATGTAGATACTATTATTCTAATATAAAGTTTTAAGTTTATATAATTTGAAAATGACAAATAACACTATAGTTTTTTTAAATAATAATTTCTCTTGTTTGATGTTTCGTGAAATTAAATTAATTTTCTTAATTTTTTATCTTTTTTTTATAATATAATAATTATTATACTCTTAATTTTTATAAAAATTTAAAATATAATTTACAAATTTTTTTATTTTTTTAAAACATAAATTTTATTAATTAAATCCTATATGTTTATCCTCCCACAAAAAATCAAAAAAATTAATTTGAAAGGATAATATCTATCACAAACAACTTTCAAACCTCAAGAAATTTTTATCACAAAATATAAAGTATAGAGAAATTTGTCATTTAAGAAAACTTAAATATGAAATAACCCGAAAAATTGTACAAATCAAAATAACACGTCAAAAACAGAAGAAAGTGACTTAGAAAGATCAAGTGAACCGTTTGAACATGTTAAGATTATACCAATCTTAATTCAACGAAAAAAAGAAAAGTTATCTAGATTAAACATTCAATAAGAAGAACGTTAAATGATAAACCCACACATTCACAACCGTAAAAACACCTGTGAATCCTGGGGAAACAAACGATTATGATTGCACACCAGGAAAAATAAATAATTATTTCTAGGTTGTCAAGGTAGGGGGAGAACGCATATTTATAAACCGATCTGTTAGTCTACTGGAGCATAAAAGCTGCAATTTGATTATAACCGCATTTCATCAAGGCATATGTTTGGCATTTTCATTTGCCATCCAGGTTCGTTTCAGTTGAAGGCTCAGTAGGATAAATTTAGATAAGTACATGACTAGTAAAATCTGCATAATCGTATCTACTGATTAACAAGTTCTGCACAACATGCCCAAATATACCTTAAAAACAATACATTAGTACATCATACACTAAAAATTTGCTAGATACCCGCAATTTATTAATCCATAAATCCATTTTTTTCACTTGTAAAGCATCATATTTCTCCTTCAACCTGTCCTATCTTTAGTACCCATAAGTAGTTCTCTTCATCATCTTGAAGAACTCATCAGCATTCACTTCTCCATCATCTATATTTTCATGCAATATAGCATTTATTGCAAATAGTAAGTGTTTACTACTCTAAGCAAAGCAAAAAAGATAAATGCATATTTAAAAATTTAACAATAAAGGCAAAAAAACATTGCCACAAAATCACAATCCCCTAGGTTCAATTTGTTCTGTGATGTCAAATGTGATACACATCATATTGCAGTCACTACTGAATGTTGCATGCTAGCAAAATTCCGAAACCTTACAGGACATGAATAATGATGGCAGGCCTCTGTTAGTGTGATCACATATTAAACTATTTTCCATAAGTTTACCTTTCCAACCCGATTCCACAAGCCAGGATAATATTCCATATTATTATAATGATTAGTTATTTATTCTGCATGTAAAGTAAAAGATATGGCAACAGAGAAGCCAGCTTTAACGGAAAACGTCTCAAAATTGAAAATCAGCGCATAGAATAATTGACAGGATTACAGTTCCAATAAGCAATTTGATCTGACCAAAAGACAAATCTTCTCAGATGACCAGTTTGCTTGGAGTAAATTAACTAAGAGTGTAAGTAACAGATGAAAGAAAATCTGACTTGTTTGGCTTGAAAATCAAAAGTAAATTCCTAATGTGGCATGTCATTTAGAATAAATTAGTATATAAAACATCATAAAGAGTATTAAATCCTAGATAAGAAAATAACTTACGATCTCTGTCTGCTTCCTCAACCATCTCATGAATCTCTCGGTCAGTGAAGTTTTCACCCAGCTCTTTTGCGATACGTTTGATGTCTTCAGTTGATATTTTTCCCTGAATATAAAGGGAGAAGAATCAGCAATAAAAAGCAAAGTACAACCCCAAGAACTAAATAAACACAACTCACATTGTTATCTTGGTCAATGATGCAGAATGCTTTCATAAGCTCTGCCTTAGAATCCCTTTCTCCAATCTTAGCTGTCATCATATATGCAAATTCATCAAAATCAATAGCACCACTTCCATCCTTGTCAACATCTGCAATCATTTGATTAATTTGCTGCACGACACAGAAGATTAGTATGTTTTTCCATAAGGAAGCATGCTATCCATTCTAGTAGCAATTCTGGGAAAGCCAAAATTGAAAAGCATGGCTAGACAAATGAGCAGTTGAACAGGAAATGATATGTGCTTAGAAGTTACCTCGTCTGTCAACTCAAAACCAAGGGCCCTGTAATGAAAAACTTTAGTTTTAATATTTATCACTTGTTAGCTTATGTATTCTTACTGTTATGTAATTTGATGTTCATACCTCATGGCAACATTCAGCTCTTTTGCATCAATAGTGCCTAAACAAAAAGGTCACAAAAACTTAATAAAAGTTCAAACATGTGTATTCAAGAAATAATAAATCATTTCCTTACCTGAGCCATCAGTGTCAAATAGTTCAAATGCTTCCTTAATCTCTTGCTTCTTCTGTTGTGATAGCCGTTGATGACGTCCTCTGGGTTTATCTTTCCTAGAAGCCCCTCCATAAAGACTAGCCTGCCATGGTCATTGCAAATTCATCTCACAATACAAATGTTAAAAGAGAGTCACAACTTCTATCAGAATTTGGAAATTTTTTTAAAAAGTTGATAAAATTAACGATAATCAATGATCCAAGTCATAAAGAGCTATCCACCAGTCAGTTCAAATATTCTGTGATCCTCCATGGATGATATGTTGAACTTTTATCATAAAACACAATGCTTCCATAAAACATGGTAAAAACCATAGATCTCAACAGAATGTCCTGAACTTCAACTGTAGTTTAGTGAAACGCTTGCCTAACAATATAATTCCAAGCAAATGAACGTATAATTCAAAAGATACATTCAAACAAAACGATCATAACTTGCAACAAAATCAAGGTCCTTATGCTTTTGACAACCAAGTTGAAACAACTGTCATTACTTATCACAGAAAGAAATATTCTTTCAAAATTTAGAAAGAAACCAAGAAAAAGACAAGGCATAAGCTTTTGAACAATTATATGGGAATTAAAGCTCTCATGGGTCACGATTTAATAGCAAAAATCATAGCCCAATCAAATCTTACTAATTGGGGTTTCAACCTGGTTCAAGATCACAATTTATTCATTAATTCAAGAATTTCTCAATAAAAATGAAACAAGATTAAAGAGCCAATCCACCAAATTGTAATTCCATTCCCAAATACAGAGAAATAGTACGTAAAAGGACGAACAAATAACTGGAGATAAAATCATTATCATTAATCAAACAGAAAAGGCAGAAAACTGAAATTATGTCAGACGAAGAAAACTCACCATTGTTTGAGTTGATCTCTGTTAACGAGACGCGCTCGAGAGAGGAAAAGATTAAAGACAATTCTCTAGGTGTTCTAGTTTTCTCGGCTTATAATTATTATCGTGAAATGAAAGTCTTCTAAAAGACAAGGAAATGTAGAAAACATAAACGGCCCAGTTGCATGGGCTAGGATACCTGTTTTCTGCCCAATCTTTGATTCCAAAACCTAATGGGCCTATATAGGCTTCAAGATTTAGATGGACCTCATGATGAATGGTTTGAGAGGAATAACAGGAGTGTCTAAAAAATAAATTAATGAAATCACTAAAAATAAAAGATATTAATGAAATTGCAAAATTTTATGTTATACAACTTTTTCTATATATAAATGTATTTAGATAATCACGAAGATTTTAGATTTTATTAAAGTATTATGTATTTAATAAATATGAAAAAATTATGTTTATTTAGGTTATAGTTTTGTTTCTTTTTTTTTCTAAAGCATATTTTTGTTGATTAAATACGAAAAGTTTTTTTTAGGTTTGATTAATTTATAAAATAGAGGTAAAAATGTAATTATTGTAATAATTTTTTTATTTTTTTTAATATTAGGTGTTTTATCTTTTTTTTTGTATACGTAAAGAATCCTAATTTATCGAACCCCAGACAGACGCTAAGTCACCGTCATGTAGAAGAGACAGTTCAGGTAAAACTCACGACCTGATCCCTTAAGCGTTTCAATAAAGAAAATTCTAAAGGTCCTTAGATGTAGAGAAAATTTTAGAGGTTCAAACCTAAAACAGGCGCTAAACAACCGTCACTTACAAGTTTTTGCCACCGTACCATCCTTAGAGGGTTATCTATTTTATACCTATGTTATTTTAGTGAATGTGATTTTTTGGTTATATTAGACTTAAGGTTATGTGAAAATATGTTCTCCGAATTAGACCTTATTTAATAGTTTTCATCACTTGAAAAAACACCAACTAATTGATGTGGGCGTGTTACGAGGACAAATTGTAGCATGTGAATAAAGATAAAAGTCATGCAATACCTATATTTACTACATTTTCTTTCTTGTCAAGCAACCTCTTAGTATAAGTGTCGTACCCGATCTAATTTTTGTGAACGATATTGTCTGTTTGGGTCTAACCCTTTGGATCTGACGATTTTGTTCTTGAAATGGATATCCAAAGAATTTTCAAGAGGTCACCCATCTTGGTACTACTCTCTCCCAAACACACTTAACTGTAAAGTTCTTGGAAATAAATCACCACCCATCTCAAAAGGTCTCGTTGAATAACAAATATTTCAGACTCTTGTGGTCGATAAAAATCTGACATCTCTCTCTGTACAGATAATTTCTCTAAATATTTAAGGTAAAGACTACTGCAGCCAAACTCTAAATCATGGGTTGGGTAATTCACCTCATACTTCTTCTAATACAATATTGTCGCACCTAGTCCAATACTTGTCAATGATATTATCTACTTTGGCCCAACTCTTGGAGCCTCACGATTTTGTTCTTGAAATAGGTTATCACGAGGATTCTCCAAGAGGTCACTCATCTTGATACTGCTCTCTCCCAAACATATTTAACTGCATAGTACTTGGAAATAAACCACCACCCATCCCATTTTGGTACCGCTCTCGTTAAAGTAAGTTTAACTGCATAATTCTTGGGAATAAATCACTATCCATCCCAAAAGTCCTCGTTGACAACTTAGTTCCAACTCTACATATATAGCTCAGTAACTTTCTCTTCCATTCCGATGTGAGATTCAGTTCATTCCTGCCCCTTGCTATCCTAAAAGCCTGTCAGAAGTCGCTCCTTACTCAGGCTCCCTCATCCCAGCGTCATTTTTCGCCCTCATCGGAGCGAAATATTATAGGCCTACCATCTTTCATCTGGTTCGTCCTCAAATCACCACTATCGTATTTGATGAGAGTTAGCTCTGATACCATACTATTACATCCAATCTAATACTTATCAATAATATTGTCCGCTTTGACCCAACCCTTGGGGCTTCACGGTTTTGTTCTTGGAATGGATTATCACGAGGACTTCCCAAGAGGTCACCTATCTTGGTACTACTTTCGTCCAAGTACGTTTAACTGCATAATTCTTGAAAATAAACCACCATCCATCTCAAAAAGTCTCGTTAATAACTTGGTTCCAACTCTACATATATAGCCCAATAACTTTCTCTTCCATTTCGATGTGAGATTCGGTTCATTCCTATCTTCTGCCATCCTAAAAGCCTGTTAGAAGTCGCTGACTCCCTCATCCCGATGTCACTGCCCTCCCTCATTAGATCGGGAGGTTACAATAAGTTTTTATAAATATATTTTAAGAATACAAGGGCATTTTGTAACGACCCGTACCTCACCACGAGGGTATAATTATCATTTCTTACATCTTCCATCCATGTATCTACATTCATTTCATATTTCATGGGGTTATGAGTGTGATCCTAGGCTCTTGTGGGGCCTATTAAAGTGAGAATTCAAATTTTTGGCAAGTTCAATCGACCGAATGAAGGATTCGTTCGACCGAATCGTTGCGAATTTTTTGAAAATTTGTGGCTTTAGGTTCGTTCGAACGAATAGGGAATTCGTTCAATCGAAGTATGAATTCGTTCGACCGAATGATGGTTTGTTCGATCGATAATTCGCGAGCTCTCTGAGTACTATTCACATCAAGGGATTCAGTCGACCGAAAGAATAATTCGTTCGATTGAAGGGATGGTTCGGTCAAACGAATCGAAGATTCGTTCGACTGAATCGGAGCGAAATGACAAAAATGCCCATTTTTAGAAGCTTCCTCCTTTAGAAAACTTAAGGTAAAATGATAATTTCACCCTTTTTCTATAAAAAGGGGGTTGGGGGCCAAAATTTCAAAACTTTCTCTCCATTTTCTCTCTTTCTCCTCTTCTTCCTTTTCTCTCCACTTCTCTCACTAGCTCCACCTATATTCGAT